>SJYC01139868.1:0-17137 GCA_006408675.1 Madoqua kirkii | reverse complement strand
AGTGATGCCATAAAACATGTGTGTATGCATACATATGTAAACATGCATATATTTTCCTGTATATCTCAGTAGACTAGAATTTCTGAATATATATGGATATACATAATATACACATATATACATATACATACAGACATAATCTGTCCTCATTATTTGCTGCGATTATGTTCTGTGAAGTCATTGCAAACACTCCAGTAAATTCTGAACCATGTTTCCTTTGGAGAAATACAGCATAGAGTTCTTTTGGACTTCTGGACACATTTTCATCAACCAATTAGCACATAATCTTTTGTGTGTGTATTTCTGCTTAAAGACATTTTAATATATGTTAAACACAATTAATATGTATTTCTTACAAATAAGGAATCACATGCAGTATTTCATTATAATAAAACTAGTCAAAAAGGATTACGCATTTTCCTCAGCCTGGGTGATGTGTCTGTAAATTTATTTGGATTCTGCCCTCACAACCAGGCTGCCCACTACATGTTATTCTATTGACTACTATCTCATGATCTACAAATTTAGCCGTTTTCCCATTTTTCCAAAGTGTCATCACACACTGTAAATGTTACTTAAGCACTTGTCTGAGCAGTCTCATATGCAGATTGTACATTTCCTCTTCCTTTACTGGATGCATAGTATTTTTGATTCACTATAAACTAGTCAAAAAGGATTACGCATTTTCCTCAGCCTGGGTGATGTGTCTGTAAATTTATTTGGATTCTGCCCTCACAACCAGGCTGCCCACTACATGTTATTCTATTGACTACTATCTCATGATCTACAAATTTAGCCGTTTTCCCATTTTTCCAAAGTGTCATCACACACTGTAAATGTTACTTAAGCACTTGTCTGAGCAGTCTCATATGCAGATTGTACATTTCCTCTTCCTTTACTGGATGCATAGTATTTTTGATTCACTAACATTGACCTCATGGACAACGGTGCTATAACTCATGCCTTAAAAAAACTTATCCAGCATATTATTTCTTTCATAGAGTAAATCACAGCTTTGTGTTTAGGAACAGAGGCAGTACTTCAGCCCTTTGCTTGGGGGCCATTTTATACAGAAAAATCAGCACTGGAAGCACAAAAATGAGAAAAAAAACACATTATAAAAAAGACTACAAGAAAGGGTACTCATTTATAGTATAAGATCTGAAACAAGAAGGCAGAACATCACCCTGTGGAGATGGGAACATGTGCATTGGGTAATTCAAATATTTTGATGATCTGTGCACAATTACCAATGACAATGAAGATGCTCTGAGTATTGATTTTGATATTTCAAATACATTTTAACAAGTAGGTGAGTTTATAAATACTGAATCTGCAAATTATAAGGATTTTATATGTATATATTTGCTGTTCAGTGGTCAAGTTGTATCCAACTCTTTGAGATACAACTGAAGCAACTTACAAGTGCTTATATATATATATATACATGTATGTATATATGTGTGTGTGTGTGTGTGTATATATATATATATATATATATATATATAGTTGTTGTTGATTTACTAACTTACATCCAACTTTTCGCTACCTTATAGTCTGTAGCCCACCAAGCTCCTCTGTCCATGGGATTTCCCAGGCAAGAATACTGGAGTGGGTTGCTATTAACTTCTCCAGGGGATCTTCTCAATCCAGGGATGGAACCCATATCTCTTGCATTGGCAGATGGGTTCTTTACCACTGAGCCACCATGGAAGCCCATATATATGTATGAAAAAACGGAAAGGTGTTAGTTGCTCAGTCATGTCCAACTCTTTGAAACCCCATGGACTACAGCCCATGAGGCTCTTCTGTCTCTGGAATTCTCCATGCAAGAATACTGGAGTAGGTAGCCATTCTCCTCTCCAGGGAATCTTCTTGACTCAAGGTTCTATACATAACCATATACCATGGGTATACATATATATTCACACATATGCACATAATGCATTAATAGTAAAGTGAAAGTGAAGTTGCTAAGCTGTGTTCAACTCTTTACGACCCCGTAAACTGTAGCCTACCAGTCTCCTCCACCCACGGGATTTTCCAACGCACTGGAGTGGGTTGCCATTTCCTTCCCTAGGGGATCTTCCCAACACAAGGATCGAAGCTGGGTCTCCCACATTGCAGGCAGATGCTTAACTGTCTGAGCCACCAAGGATTAATAACACATTTCTAATTATGTCATCTATATATTTTAATTTAATTAAAGACTGAATGTACAAAATAGCATTTGACTTTGACATTTCATGAATCATTTTTTTTTAGTTTTCTTTTTTCACTGTAATTTACATGGATTCCTTTCAGTTTGTGTCTTCCAGTCAGTTTTTAGAAGAAAGAAACTGAGAGGATAACTTACAATATGAAATTTTAATTAGATTTGAATATTGGGAAACTTTTCTTAGAAATATTTATGGAGAAAACAAAACAAAACAAAACACCTCAATTTACATAAAATTTAAAATTCCCCAAACTTACTTTCAGTTAAGTTCAGTTCAGTTTAGTCACTCAGTCATGTCCGACTCTTTGCGACCCCATGAATCGCAGCACGCCAGGCCTCCCTGTCCATCACCATCTCCCGGAGTTCACTCAGACTCACGTCCATCGAGTCAGTGATGCCATCCAGCCATCTCATCCTCTGTCATCCCCTTCTCCTCCTGCCCCCAATTCCTCCTAGCATCAGAATCTTTTCCAATGAGTCAACTCATCACATGAGGTGCCCAAAGTACTGGAGTTTCAGCTCTAGCATCAGTCCTTCCAAAGAAACCCCAGGGTTCATCTTGTTTAGAATGGACTGGTTGAATCTCCTTGCAGTGCAAGGGACTCTCAAGAGTCTTCTCCAACATCACACTTTAAAAGCATCAATTCTTTGGTGCTCAGTCTTCTTCACAGTCCAACTCTCACATCCATACATGACTACTGGAAAAACCACAGCCTTGACTAGATGGACCTTAGTTGGCAAAGTAATTTCTCTGTTTTTGAATATGCTATCTAGGTTGGTCATAACTTTTCTACCAAGGAGTAGGCGTCTTTTAATTTCATGGCTGCAATCACCATCTGCAGCGATTTTGGAGCCTCCCCCCAAAAAAGTCTGACACTGTTTCCACTTTTTTTCCATCTATTACCCATGGAGTGATGGGACCGGATGCCATGATCGTTTTCTGAATGTTGAGCTCTAAGCCAACTTTTTCACTTTCCTAAAATAGGGCATACTACTGCCCATGGCTAACTCTGATAGTTCCTCTTACTTTAAAATTTGACTTATGATATACATAAATGTATTTTGTTTAATGTCAACCTTAATGTGTATATGATAGAGATCATTTACTTATCATCATTGATCAATATGATTATTGAATATCACATTTCTTCCCATCCTTATTTCTGAAATAATATACATTCTCCATTGTAACTAGAACAAGTTAATTAACAATAATTTGCAAATAAGACTGATGGGGAAGGCAGGGATTCTGAAATTTAAAAATTACCATCACAGGGAACTCAGAAGAAAGGCAACATAAAGGAACTCATCTGACAAGGGCAGAGCTCTTTAGGCAGACTGAGCTATAGGGATGTGTGTGAGCATGAATGGTGACCATTCTGAAAGGCAAGAGTCAAAAACAAACTCAGAGTCTTTTACATAAAAAGAAAAAAACAACCATTATTTTTCTCATAATAGTGTACTAAAAGAGAAACTGAAAACTAACAAAGTAAATAATAATTTTCAAAAGTGAATATTTCCATATCTCTAGAATATTATGGATGGAACATTATATTCATATTTTTCCTTAACTTTTTATTTTATATTGGAGTATATCTTGTTAACAAAGTTGTGATAGTTTCAGGTGTGCAACAAAGTGATTTAGTTATATATATACATGTATCTATTGTTTTTGAAATTCTTTTCCCTTGGAGGTTGTTACATATACTGAGCAGAGCTCCCTGCGCTAACAAGGAGTTCTGTATACTTCGAAGTAAATGTGTGGCAATTTACTTCCAACTTGTGTAGTTTACTGCAGTTAGCCTCTGCTAGTAACCCCGCTGCCCCAGTCATGACAAGTACATAGCCATGATTAAGTTGCAATATTCAAAGTAAGAAAGAAAAAAAAAAACAGATCTTGAAACACACCAGGCTTTTCTTTAACTTTTTTTTATTTGGGGGGCATTTTTTTAAAGCAAAAACCTCCTCCAAAATATACACCTGCTTGTGATGATTGAATTAAATTATCTAATTTTACATATGAAGAGGATGAGAATTAGAAATGGGACATATACTCAAAAGATTTTCAAAAACATAGTTCTATCCCTGGCTTAATCACTAATGTATTAGTAAAACATTAATACCTCTGTACCTCATTCTCCTCTCCTAAAAATGAAGAGGCTGATCAAACTGTCTGTAGAGTGTCATTTTGTCTGCAGATCCCAAGGTTAAAGTCAATTGATATTAAAGTCAGTTAAGTGTTATTTGCTCAGTAGTGTCTGACTCTTTGCGACCCTATGAACTGTAGCCGCCAGGCTCCTAAGTCATGGGATTCTTGAGGCAAGAATAACAGAGTGGGTTGTCATGACCTCCTCCAAAAGTCAATTAAAATATCATTTAAAAATCAATAAGCATCTTACACTACTTAAATTTACTACAAATTGCAAATGTATGTATTTGGGTGTACAGGCTAGCAAATATAGAAATGTGGTAGCTGACTCAGTGTCCTTACTTATCAAACTTTTACATTAACTATGTAACGTAATCTATGAATATCATACATTTTACTAGATGGAATGGAATGGGCTCTCCAGACACTTTTGTTCAGTGATAAGTAGAAGTATGAATGATCTCTATAGAGATGATTTGTGACACATAAAATTAATATATAAAATCTGCTTCTTCCATGTATATTAAACACATATAATAGTTACATGAAAAAATAAAATATTCTAAACTAGAATTCAAAAAATCATAGATGTACTATAAATTTAGAAATTTGAAAATGTTCATTGGTTCACTTCAGTTAACATTTTACTTAATTTTACAATTAAGAAATAAGACAAATAACCCTTTCTCTGACTATAAGACCAGTAACTTTTTCTCTACCTATTTCTCTGATTTTCAAAAACTAATATAAAATATTACTTTTTATATTCTTTGCAGGTTAGTCATGTTAAATTTAAAAGCGTGGCAGTATAAAACAGTGGCAAAATAAAGAAAATTACTACAAATATGCCTTTAACCTGTTAAGTATTTCATATACAGTTATTGTTGTTAAAAGTCATTATTATTCACCTCTCTTGCAAATATTACCTTCCCTCCCCTGAAATACATTAACCTCTAGAACTCAAGTTTGTTTAATGAACCATCTCTGAATCCTGTTACGGATTTGTTGGGTCTTGATGCTGTAGATGATGGGGTTCATCAAGGGTGGGAAAAGGATGTACATGTTGCCCATGAGGACATGGACCACAGGTGAGAGGTGCTTCCCAAAGCGGTGTACCATAGTCAGACCAATGATTGGAATATAGAAAACCAAGACAGCACAGATGTGGGAGACACAGGTCTTTAAGGACTTGAGCCGCTCCTGTTGAGATGCAATAGTCAAGACAGAATGCAGGATCAATACGTAGGAGATGAAAATGAGCACTGAATCCAAAAGCAGTGTGCAGATCACCAGGGCTAAGGCATAGAAGCTATTGAAGCGGATGTCAGAGCAGGCCAGCCGGAGTAGGTCCTGGTGCAAGCAGAAGGAATGGGAAAGGAGGTGGGGTCGGCAGTAATGGAAAAACTTGAGGCGGACAATGGGAGCAGCAATGAACAGGAAACTCCTCCCTAAAATGACCACGCCGATGTTGATGATTCTGGTATTGGTGAGGATAGATGTGTATCTTAGAGGATTGCAGACTGCAGTAAAGCGATCAAAGGCCATGGCGAGAAGGACTCCAGACTCCATGCCAGAGAGACCATGAACAAAGAAGGTTTGGGCAATGCAGGCATCCAGACCAATCTCCTGGCTGAGCCCCCACAGGATCCCCAGCACTGTGTGCACTGTGGACAGTCCCATGCACAGGTCAGTGAGGGCCAGCATGGCCAGGAAGTAGAACATGGGCTCATGCAGGCTTGGCTCAGTACAGATCACATGCAGCACCAGGCAGTTTCCTGACAGTACCATAACATAGATACAGGAGAAGGGGATGGAGAGCCAGGGATAGTCCCGTTCCAGACCAGGGAAACCCATAAGGAGAAAGGTAGAGTTACTGATTTTGGAATCAGGTCGAACAGACATTGATTTCCAGAGACAGAACCTATCAAGGAAAAATGACTGCTTTCATAAAAACTCTGAAGTAAGAGCTGTAATAAGATTTGGATTAGTAGAGTAGCTCATTAAATATACAATCGAGGCTTGTAGTTTTTCATAAGCTAAGTATTCTCTGAAACAGAGGCAAATTTATGACTACACATGAAACATCCCTGTTATTAGATTTTTGGCCCCATCAGAAGGCTCAAAGGTCATATCCAACAGGTTACCACCAATTTTTAGCTGAATGCTTCACATTACAGATCTCAAATATGAATGATCTTTTACTTGGCAAAGGATAATAATGTTTAAGCATGCAAAGTAGAAAGAGAAAACACATTTGGGTTGTTTACAAGTAAATCCTGGTGAAATAAATTGCAAAAGCACAGCTATTGGGTGGAGGATTAAACTCTTCTTATTATATAAGGCACTAAGTCATTTATTTATAACAGTCATTTATCAGTGATGTTGTCCATTCTAATACTCATGTTTCAGAGACTTAGTAAAAGACGACTGTCACTCACAGATGTAGAGATGTTCTTGGCCAATCTTGAAAATCTATCGTACTCCTTTTTTTCTTTTCCTTGGGTCACAGTGGTTTTTAGATTCTAGGAGAAGCAAGATTTATGCAGGTGCAAACAGTATAGGAGCCACTGGAGTAAATCCCAGATCCTGGGAAATGTTGAGGACGTGTGATGCAACATATAGTGTCTGTGCCCCTTGGGAAGAATGGGAGAAAACCCATTGGGAGTGTGTTCACATCAGACTTTCACTTCACCAAGTTTTGAGTAATACTGCAAGTCAGTTCAGTTTAGTTGCTCAGTCGTGTCCAACTCTTTGAGACCCTGTGGACTGCAGCAGGCCAGGGTTCCCTGTCCATCACCAACTCTGGTGCTTGCTCAAACTCATGTCCATCAAGTTGGTAATGACATCCAACTGTCTCATCCTCTGTTGTCCCCTTCTCCGACCTTCAATCTTTCCCAACATCAAGGTCTTTTCCAATGAGTTAGTTCTTCACATCAGGTGGCCAAAGTATTGAAGTTTCAGCTTCAGGATAAGTCTTCCAATGAATATTCAAGATTGATTTCCTTTAGGATGGACTGATTGGATCCCCTTGCAGTCCAGGGGACTCTCAAGAGCCTTCTCCAAAACCACAGTTCAAAAACATCAATTCTTTGGTGCTCAGCTTTCTTTATAGTCCAACTCTCACATCCATACATGACTACTTGGGAAAATCATAGCTTTGACTAGATGGATCTTTGTTGGCAAAGTAATGTCTCTGCCTTTTAATATGCTGTCTCGGTTGGTCATAGCTTTTCTTCCAAGGTGCAAGCATCATTGTTGCAGTCACCATTTGCAGTGATTTTGGAGCCCCAAAATGTAGTCTCTCACTCTTTCCATTGTTTCCCCATCTATTTGCCTTGAAGTGATGGGACCAGATGTCATGATCTATTTTCTGAATGTTGAGTTTTAAGCCAACTCTTTCAACCTCCTTTTTCATTGTCATCAAATTTACCAAAAAAAAGAAACAAACAAACAAACAATTTCTCACCCTGGGAAATTTGGAAATGAGCTTTGGACAGAGAGATCCAGAAAGCTTTAGTAGTTTCCTTCCTCCCTGATTGATGTTTACATTTTATTTGAAGGGGAGTTGATATATTTTATATAAAACAAGCCGTTACTATTAACATCAAATTTCATTTTGTTTCCCTTAACTTCAGCTAAAACCGCTCTTGTTCTTTTTTGAATGCATAGCTTAAGTATTCAAAGAGTTCATGTGCTAGCAAATATAAAACATTGCTTAAAGTCACATAATTTTGCGTATGATTGATAATTCTTATAAGCTAGTTAAAATCAGAGCCTCTGCTTTCATAATGATCATATTAAGGAACGCTTTTTTTTTTTTTAACATTTACTATGTATTAGGAGGGCTTGCGGCAACCCACTCCAGTGTTCTTGCTTGGAGAATCCCAGGGATGGGGGAGCCTCATGGGCTTCTGTCTATGGGGTTGCACAGAGTCGGACACAACTGAAGCGACTTAGCAGCAGCAGCAGCAGCCCTGATAGCTCAGCTGGTAAAGAATCCTCCTGCAATGCAGGAGACCCAGATTCAATTCCTGGGTCAGGAACATCCCCTGGAGAAGGGACAGGCTACCCACTCCAGTATTCATGTGCTTCCCTGGTGGCTCAGATGGTAAAGAATCCACCAGCAATGCAGAAGTCCTGGGTTTGGTTCCTGGGTTGGGAAGACCTCCTGGAAGAGGGCATGACAACCCACTCCAGTATTCTTGCCTGGAGAATCCTCATGGACAGAGAACCCTGGCAAGCTACAGTCCACGGAGCTGCAAAGAGCTGGACATGACTGAGTAATTAAGCAGAGTACAGCATAACTTCTTAAATTATTGACATTTTAATTATAATTCTGTAGTTGAAAATATTTAGTTCAGCAAAAATGGACCCAGCATATAGTGAAATCTGAAATACAACTGTATACTTTATTTTCTTATATCTCACTCATTTGAAAATAGCAAATAATATGAAATATAATCTATTTTGCTATAATCAAGGTTTCAGAATATTTTAAAAAATATTAAGTCCTAGAGATCTTGTGGCAGCTCAGCCAGGAAGTCAACCTGGATGCCTGCATTGCCCAAACTTACTTTATGCATGATGTCTCCCTCACACGGTCTGGAGTCTTTCTTGACATGGCTTTTGATCATTTTACAACATTCTGTAATCCCTTGGGATATACATCCATATTAACCAACACCAAGATCATCAAAATCAGGCTTGGGATTTTAATTAAGAGTTTTATGTTCATAATTAGGAGTTTTATTTTCATTGCTCCCATTATCCCTCTAAAGTTTTTCCGCTCCTGCCATTCTTATATACTCTTTCATTCTTTCTGTCTTCACTAAGACCTGCTGAGATTATCCTGCTCCGACATCCGTTTCAATAGTTTCTATGCCTTGGCTCTGGTGATATGTACTCTTTCGTTTGATTCCATATTATTGAGTCCTACATTCTGACCCTGCACTGTCTTGGCTATTCCATTCCAGGAGGAGTGGTTCAAGCTCTTGCAGACCTGTGTCTCTCACATCAGTGCTGTCTTGTTTTTCTACATTCCAATCATCAATCTGACTATGGTGCACCAATTTGGGAAACACCTCTCTTCTGTGGTCCATGTCCTCATGGGCAACATCACTATCATCTTCCCAGCTCTGATGAACCGATCATCTACAGTGAAGACCCAACAGATCCGTACCAGGATTCAGAAGTGGTTCTCCATGGAAGGGAGTGAAACATTTCATATCAAAAGCTGGTTAGTTTCAGAAAACTTTAGGTAAAGAAGGAAAGTATATTGAACATTAAGACTTTATATGACATGCCATTATCATATGAAAATTTTGAAGATTTATAAATATCAAGAATGGTAAAAACCTTTATTTCTCAATGTACTCATTAAGTATAATGTTGAAAGTTCTGATAATAGATTTATTTATCAGAGATCCTTATCATTTTTGTCTAGGGAAAGGTACTATTTACAATTACCCAGAAAAAATCTTGTCCTGCAGGAAATATCTCCAAGACAATTTTCCAAAGCCATAAGCTATGTATGTCAGTGAGGCACAATTTTATCATCACTTGGTATGACTGCTTTGATCAACATAGAAGTTACAACTGGTTTCTAACTTTAAATGATGTTTTCAGATTGGTTCACTGATGAGCTGTTCAAAAGCGCCATCAACCTTCTCTTCATATAAAAGCATCAATTAAAAACTTTGTATCTAGCTTCTGAGAGGAACTTTAAAAAATTTATTATTATTTTTTTTGAGAGGAAATTTATCACTATCATTTTTATATCTATAAATGGCTACCAATCTCACAATTTTAATTCTAGTCTTTGATGTCCTTTAATTCTAAGACTATTGTCCTTTCCAGTTCTGAATAAATGCTCCATTTAAAGTGAAAGAGAAGAGTGAAAAAGTTGGCTTAAAATTCAACATTCAGAAAACTAAGATCATGGCATTAGTTCCATCACTTCATGGCAAATAGATGGGGAAGCAATGGAAACAGTGACAGACTGTATTTGGGGGGCTCCAAAATAACTGCAGATGGTGACTGCAACCATATAATTAAAAGACATTTGCTTCTTGGAATAAAAGCTATGGCCAACCTAGATAGCATATTCAAAAGCAGAGACATTACTTTGCCAACAAAGGTCCATCTAGTCAAAGCTATGGTTTTTCCAGTAGTTATGTATGGATGTGAGAGTTGAACTATAAAGAAAGCTGAGCACCAAAGAACTGATGCTTTTGAACTAAGGTGTTCTCTCGAGAGTCCCTTGGACTTTAAGGAGATCCAACCAGTCCATCCTAAAGGAAATCAGTCCTGAATATTCACTGGAAAACTAATGCTGAAGCTGAAACTCTAATACTTGGCCACCTGATGGGAAGAACTGACTCATTTGAGAAGACCCTGATTCTGGTAAAGATTGAAGGTGAGAAGAGAAGGGAATGACAGAGGATGAGATGGTTGAATGGCATCACCGATGTGATGGACATGAGTTTGAATAGGCTCCAGGAGTTGGTGATGGACAAGCGAGCCTGGCATGCTTCAGTCCATGGGGTCTCAAAGAGTCGAACATGACTGAGTGACTGAACTACACTTACCTACTTTATTGAATCTTATCTTTTCTATATTTGTTTACCAGTAAGGCCAAAGTCTTTGGTAGAATCATTTCATACTGATGGAGAAATATGTTACTCTATAATCAATATGAGGTGAGAAGACAAGCCATTTGGGAAAGCAATGAAGCCTATTCATGAGGCCATTTTCATAAGGGAGATGATATTGTTGTCTTTTTTTTTTATCGCTAGCAACAAATCATCTTCATTATCCTCATCCTTATCACCAAATTAGGGGGAAATACTGACAAATATGCTACTAGATGGAGCTTCCCTGGTGTTTCAGATGGTAAAGAATCTACCTGCAATGTGTGAGATGCAGGTTTGATCCCTGGGTCAGGAAGATCCCCTGGAAAAGAGAATGATTGAGAAGATCCCCTGGAGAAGGGAAAGGTTTCCCACTCCAGTGTTCTGGACTAGAGAATCCCATGGACTGTATAGTTCATAAGGTCACAAAGAGTCGAACACAGCTGAGTGACTTTCACTTCACTTCATTTCACACACTCCAGTATTCTTGGCTGGAGAATTTCATGGACAGAGGAGTCTCTTGTGCTACAGTCCATGGGTCACAAACAATTGGCTCATCCTCTGATACCCTCTGCTCTTTCTGCTCTCAATCTTTCTCACCATCAGGGACTTTTCCAATGAGTCAGTTGTTTGCATCAAGTGAGCAAAATACTAGAAATTCAGTACTTTATAAACATACATAGTACCTTATACATATACACATTAAGTATTTATTACATAATATTTACGTGTGTATTAGGCATACACATTCAGTACTTTTAAATATATACATTAAGAGCTCTTAAATTTTACTTTTAATTCAAAATGTTTAAAATAGAAAAGGAAGACTTGTACATAGAGAAAATGTGAGTTTGTTATTAGATTTATTCGTAGTCTTATATTTTGGAAATTAAAAAAAACTGAATAAATCACAAATGGTGCAGTGGATTAACAATAAAAATCTTCAAGGGTAGCATGGCATCCAGTTCACTACATCAGATTCAACTTTTCTCCCTGCTTCTTAGTAAAATTTATTTAAATGTACACCAAAAGATGAAAGTTGATGCCTCACACTCTCCCAACCCTGACCCTCACCCTGGGAGGAAGCACTTGTTAATGCCCATTTGGCCTTGTGACACATGGTGGCCTGGGCAAGATGACCCTCCATTAACCTCAGATTTCATTCTCTTGTTTATAGTCTGTTTTACATGTGAGTATTTATTCTCTCCCGTGCAATCTTAATTATGGCTTTAATTCTTTATTCCTGAGCTCAGAGAAAGAGTTCCCATTTCCCTATCAAGCTAATACTCATGCCAATCTTTTATACCTTGTATATAAAGTCACCTTGGGCTCTTCATTTTTAAGATCTTATTACTTCATCATCATATGGTACAAAAAGCAGTCTTTCTCTTTTCTCTCTCACTCAACAGGATTCTTGCATCTGAGAGCTAACTTCCTGTTCTTGTGGCCCCTCTGATTTCACTTTAATAAAAACAGCTGTTATCTTCACACACAAAAATAAATAAATAAAAGTTTAAAACAGAAAAAATAGAAGGATACAGTAGACCTGAAAACACTGTGAATCAATTCAAATAATTAAGATTTATACAATTTTCACACAGCAGTAAGATACAAATTCTATTCAAGTTCCCATAGACTGTAAACTAGGAGACACTGAAACATATCCAAGGACATGAAAAAGAAGTGCAAAAATTTCATGACCTAAAGGTATTGAAATCATAGAGTCTGTTCTCTTATCTCTGTGGAATTATATCAGAAATTAATATCGGATCTACTATATCCTTCTACAGGAGAAGTAAATGGCAACCTACTCCAGTATTCTTGCCTAGAGAATCCCGTTGACAGAGGAGCCTGGTGGGCTGCTGTCCATAGGGTCGCACAGAGTTGGACATGACTGAAGTGACTTAGCATGCATGCATGCGTTGGAGAAGGAAATGGCAACCCACTCCAGAGTTCTTGCCCAGAGAATCCCAGGGACAGAAGAGACTGATGGGCTGCTGTCTATGAGGTCGCACAGAGTTGGACATGGCTGAAGTGACTTAGCAGCAGCAGCAGCAGCAGCAGCATCGTATCCTTCTCCTTCCCTATATATTCATTCTATTAATTTTTAAGAGTTTGATATTGAAACTCCAACTAAAAATCTTATTTACTTAAAAAATAATTTTAATATATACTGGAACTGTATATAACCTTGTTCTTTATTTTCCACATCTCCTGTAAATGTGTTATCATACTTTCATAACTTAAAAAAATTAAAATGAAAATGAAATTTATGGAAATAGCATCTATAAGAAGACGGATGGATGAGGAGGGA
The DNA here is from genome assembly GCA_006408675.1 of Madoqua kirkii. Classification (NCBI taxonomy): domain Eukaryota; kingdom Metazoa; phylum Chordata; class Mammalia; order Artiodactyla; family Bovidae; genus Madoqua; species Madoqua kirkii. Next base: position 3,827 of record SJYC01139868.1, on the reverse strand, counting down.
GGTAGGAGGAGGTGTTTGGGACCAGGGACATATGAATACCCGTGCCTGATTCATGTCAATGTATGGCAAAACTCAACACAATCAGTTCAGTTTAGTTCAGTCGCTCAGTCGTATCCGATTTTTTGCGACCCCATAAATGGCAGCACGCCAGATCTCTCTGTCCATCACCAACTCCCGGAGTTCACTCAGACTCGCGTCCATCAAGTCAGTGATGCCATCCAGCCATCTCATCCTCAGTCGTCCCCTTCTCCTCCTGCCCCCAATCCCTCCCAGCATCAGAGTCTTTTCCAATGAGTCAGCTCTTCGCATGAGGTGGCCAAAGTACTGGAGTTTCAGCTTTAGCACAATATTTTAAAATAATTAGCTTCCAATTAAAGCAAATAAATTAATTTTTAAAATATAAACTATAAAGGAGAAAATTAATTTTAAAAATGAGTTCAAAACAACTTGAAAACAGGGAAAACCAAAGGTTGAAAATGTGGAAGTTATTTCCATAATGTAATGAAACTATATTGTAAATGAAGCTATCTTAAAATATACATTTGATAATTTATTTCTCTTTACTTTGTGAACTGAATTGAATCAACAATTCAAATAAATAGGGAAGAAATTTTTATTCCATCTAATTTATAATGAAACAGGTGAAGTTCAAAACAACAATGACTGCTTGCAAATGAAAAAAGATTTTTCATAGATTGTTGTCATAATTCCCTTCAGGTCATAGACTGATCTCTGCTGCCGAGTATAGACTGGAGCCCTGACCCAGGCGTGGACTGACCCCTGATCCCAGGCAGACGCGCTTCCGACGCAGGCGTGACTGACCCGCTCCAAACAGACCAGCCTGACGTCCGCTGACCTCAAACCTCAACTCTGCCCACCCCTTTGCATCCTCAGCTCCACACCGGCATCTCCCTGGGTTGCATTAGCAGAGGCCAACCACCAGGATGAGGAAGGGGACGGTCCATTCTGCTGAAGATCGGAGTGTTCCCTCCTGTCCTGCCTCCAAAGGGATGCAGAGCAGCTACCGCGGAGGCGGGAGGGAGAGCTGAGTGCCGGCCTGGAGGTGCCCGGGGGGGCGCAGGCGGGCCGGGAGGCCTGGTCAGCCTGGGGGAACCCATGTCACCTCCACCACCTAGTCTTCCAGCCCTGGAAGGAAGGACACGCCCACCCCGCTTTGTGAACGAGGAACCTGGCAACACGGTCAGCGATTCCCAAACGCAGGATCCGAGTCAGTCTGGCCCAAAGCTCAGTCCAGCCACTTGCTGGAGACTGACCTCAGCCTAACTCCGACAACTCCCTCCTGTGGGGCTGGGGGTGCCTTCATGGGGGTGGGGCAGCTTTGGGGTGGGGGGTGGTGTAGGAGGAGATGCCGGGACCTCGGAGCTGGGGAGTCAGAGCCTGATCTGGGCCCCCCAGGAGGCAGAGGAGGAGGGCCAGCCTGGTCTCTTGCGCCCCTGCAGCCACCAACTCAGGCTCCCTGAGCCTCCAGGGTCTGAGGCTGGGACTCTGAGCTTGGAGGGAAGGAAGCTGCGCGTATTCCGAGCTCTAATCTCAGCGCCTTATCGCCACCTGTTTGCCCATCGAGAGTGCAAACATGGGCTGGAGGTCACAGGGCCGTGGGGAGGGAAAGTGTTTGCCCTGCTTCTCCCGGGGGTTATAAATAGCACAGAGCTTCCCAGCACGGAGGGGTCTCCCGCGGGCGCCACAAGCCAGGTGCTGTGCCTGCGGTGTTGACATTCTCCCGCTCTGAGTTTGGCTTCCCATAGCGACACATGAGGGTGTGGCAAGAGGGGACTTTTCTCATAGGAAAGCCCGAGAAACAGCTGGGCAACCCCCAACCGCCCCCACCACCGAGGGACTCGGCCGCTCCCTACGCTGTCCCAGCCCACACCTGCGATGTGGGAAAGTCCTCTTGGAGTGGGACTGGGAGCCGCACAGCCCCAAGTCGGGGGGTGGGAGGGGGTGAGGCAAGGCTCTGCCCGAGGAGGATCGTACAGCCTCCTGGTGAAGGAACTTCCGTGCGCTTGGGCAGGGTGTGACTGGGGAGCCCCAGTTTCCAGCTACTAAATGAGGTGCTCATGGGTCCCACACCCAGTCTCCGGGCTGGGCCCTGTTGGGCCATCACCCCACCTCACCCAAAGGCTGGCACCCCCCCACCCAGGCACTAGGCTGTGGGCCTGAGGGGCTGCTGGCTGGCACCCCTTCCCTCCCTGGCTGCTTCCAGGGAGGGCCCTTTTCCTTTCTGGTTTATTGGGGCTTAATCATCCTCATCACCCAGTTTACAAGAACTCCAGTGGCTTCCAAGCCCTGGAGGAGGGCATGGCAACCCACTCCAGTACTCTCGCCTGGAGAATCCCGTGGACAGAGGAGCCTGGCGGGCTCCATCCATGGGGTCACAAAGAGTCAGATACAACTGAGCAACTTAGCACTCATGCACGCAGAGACAGATATACTGACACATGAAAGCATTTTCTTAAAAATTCAGTGTTTTTCTCCTGATTTTAAAAGACATTAAAATACTTCCCTGAGCCCCTGAAGGCATCCTGGGCCCCGGTCTCTGGGTCTGAAGGGGGAGTCTGCCTCTGAATTCAGGAGCCCAGAGGAGGGACCTGACTTGGGGGATCAGGCATACGGCTCAGATGTGACAGTAGAGCCCAGACCTGGGCACAGGAGGTGCCAGCTCAGAGAGGAGGAGTGGGGGGAAGAGGCCGGAGGAGCCCAGGCTCCTGGAGGTGGATGGAGCCAGGGAGGGGTCCAGCAACCTCCAAGCTGGAGGCCAGGGAGGCAACGCCTCCAGGGAGGCCCCCACCTCGGTGGGGCTGGGGCTGGTTCAGGGCGCCACGAGGAACTCCAGGAGGTTTAAGCAGGTGTGGGCAAGATTCAGTCTGTATTTCAGAGGCTGTTGGACTGGTGGGGTGAGGTGAGGGTGGGGGTGGGGGCTGAAATTGCAGCCTGGAAAGGGGGGAGATGCTGCTGCCGGCATGGGGGTGAGGCAGGGGTCCCAGCAGGTAAATGGCTGGCTGGCTACTGGTGAGGCAGAGACCTGGAGGCTTCCCCCCAAACCAGATGGTCTCCAGGGAGGTTCCTGAAGGCCATCTGAAGGACCTATAGGGAAGGGGGTGTTGTCCTGACAGAGAGTCCTCCCCTCCAGGAGGGAATAGGGTGGGGTGGGGGCTGGGGGACTCCCTCCACTGCAGCCTCTCAGCTCCAGGTCTCTGCCCACTCTCTGCCCCGCTTCTGGCCTGGGACCACCTGCCAGGGCCCCTGCCTGCAGCCAGCACCTCCCCACCCTCTGTCTACCCCTCCACTGATGCCCAGACTGCCGCCAGTCAGGACGCGAGGCACCACTCTCCCTCCTCCCTTCACTGGCCCAGACGGCGCCTGGCACCCTGTCTCTTATACACATCTGGGGGCGGTCTCTGCCCCGCTTCTGGCCTGGGACCACCTGCCAGGGCCCCTGCCTGCAGCCAGCACCTCCCCACCCTCTGTCTACCCCTCCACTGATGCCCAGACTGCCGCCAGTCAGGACGCGAGGCACCACTCTCCCTCCTCCCTTCACTGGCCCAGACGGCGCCTGGCACCCTCCTGGGGGCTCATGGGCCCAGCACCCAGCGGCCCCTCTAGGACCCTGAGACAGGACAGCCCGCACCTGGGGGCCGCAGCGCCCTGTCCTGTGAGCCCCCAGGAGAGCCCCTGACCAGCGTAGCTGCCCGGGGAACGAGGCCCTGTACCGCCCTCCCACCAGCCGCAGGCGAGGAACCAGCGCAGCCTCCCCCGGCTCGGCACCTGAGAGGGGAGAGGGGCACAGGCGGGTGGAGGGGGCAGAG
>SJYC01139867.1:0-11613 GCA_006408675.1 Madoqua kirkii | reverse complement strand
GAGGGGGCAGAGGCGGGTGGGGGGGGGCACAGGCGGGGAGGGAGCGGAAACCCGCCTCCCCGTCTCTCAGCGGCGAGTGTCTAGGACGCTCCCCCGTGCTCCACGCCATGGGTAGAGACTCCGTGCCCACCAGGACGTGCCTAAGAGAACTGGGAGCCGTGGGGACTGTGCCTGGTTCAAGGTTGTCTGTTTCGGGATTGCCCGTGTCCTGCTGGGGGACCCTGGAGACTGGGCTGGGCCAGGACAAGCCCTGGGACGAGACGCCACAGCCTCCAGCCCTCTCTTGACAATCGGAGGCCCAACCCTGGCACAGCCCGCCCCGCCCACCTTGGCACAACAGAAAGGCCGTAGTCGGGGAGAGGACAGTCAGGTGGTGGGGGCTGCGGTGCTGGGGCAGACCAGAGGCCGGAGGGGAGTCCAGCCCGAGAGTCCAGCCCGGGAGAGAAGGAGCAGCTGCCTCAGGCCCAGTCCCCGCCCCAGGCCCTCCCCCGGGGCCAAAGCTCCAGCCCATCCTGCGGCCCAAAGGGGCCGACTGGCCAGTGGGGATCGCGGCCTCTCCTGAGCGGGAGCCCCCAGACTCCTCCCAGCTCCCCTCCCCACTGCCCCTTGCTGGGCGGGATCCCACTGCTGCCTTCTGCCCACCTGGACCCGGGGAAGGCCAGGTCCTCTGCCCAAACCTGCAGAACCACCCCAGCTCGCCCCCGCCAACCTCCCCTAGGACCCCCACTGCAGGGAGGCCTGGAAGCACCCTCCCCCACCCCTCGCACTGCCCGCGATGGCCAGGGGCTCCTCAGGCAGTCTCTCCAGCCCTGCTGGCCAGCCTCCAGCCTCCCCCAGCAGAGGCGCCTCCCCCCGCCCCCTCCCACCCCGCTCCTGCCCCAGGGGCTGCTCCCAAGCTCCCGACGCCACCTGCCGGGCCAAGGGGACGCGGCGGGGCTCTGTGTGCTTGGCCACTGACACGGAGGGGACGCGGGAGGGGAGGGAGCTTAGGTGCCAGGCTCGGAGTCTCCTGGGAAACCTCCGGTGGCTCAAGGAGGGTTCATGCTGGGCACGCGCCAACCTCCCACCCCGACAAACACACACTCAAACACTCACACACGCACACCGCCGTTCCTGAGGACACACTGACCCCCTGTGGCAGCGGGAGGCGCCGCGTGAAGCCGAGTCCCGGCAGGACGCTCAGCAGCTGAAGGGCACGGGGGCCACGAGGCCCGGCTGAGGGCAGGACCCGGTGACCCGCAGGCCCCTTGCGCTGCCCCCAGGGTCCCCAGGGATAGCCTGGGCCTATACTTGGAGCCCTGGGCTTCCAGACCTGACGGTCCTGCGGCCCCTCCCAAGCACAGCCGGAAGGGCCTCCAAGAGCCCTCTGCCGAGTCCCGGCAGGACGCTCAGCAGCTGAAGGGCACGGGGGCCACGAGGCCCGGCTGAGGGCAGGACCCGGTGACCCGCAGGCCCCTTGCGCTGCCCCCAGGGTCCCCAGGGATAGCCTGGGCCTATACTTGGAGCCCTGGGCTTCCAGACCTGACGGTCCTGCGGCCCCTCCCAAGCACAGCCGGAAGGGCCTCCAAGAGCCCTCTCCTGAGAAGTGAGTGCAGCGAAAGTTGCTCAGTCGTGTCCGACTCTGCGACCCCGTGTACTATACGGTCCATGGAATTCTCTAGGCCAGAATACTGGAGTGGGTAGCCTTTCCCTTCTCCAGGGATCTCCCCAGCCCAGGTCTCCTGTATTGTGGGCGGATTCTTTACCAGCTGAGCCACCAGGGAAGCCCTTTTTCTCCTGAGAAAGCCAGGTGCAAAGTCAGGACACGTGTTCCGGCACAGACCTGCCCTTCCTGGCACCCGGGCCGAGTTGCCAGGCCCTGCCAAGGACTGTGGAAGAAGAAACTACGCTCTAAAGAAATGGGAGAAATAATAAAGATAAGAGCAGATATGGATGAAACGGAAAGCGTACAAACAAAGGAGAGAAGCAGCGAAACCCAACGCTGGTTATTTGAAAAGAGCAATAAAGTGGATAAATTTCCAGCTGATCCGATCAAGAGAATAAAAGAGGGACTTCCCTGGCGGTCCAGTGGTTACGACTCCGCGCTTCCACTGCCCGGAGCACAGGGAACTAAGATCCCGAATGCCTCATGGGGCAACCAAAAAAAAAAAAAAAAGAAGAAGAAAAGAGAAGGAAAGGAAGAGACAAATGACCGGTATTGAAACGGAGCAGGACCATGTGGTCCTTGCCCCCCAGCATGTCCTCTGCCTGCCTTTGCCTGTGGAACACTTTAGTCAAAGAATAAGTTTAATCAGAGAAGTGAGAAATGCTGAAACCGAGGAAAACAGTCAAAAGAGAGTAAATGATGAGTAATGTAGTCACTAAGCCTCCTCAGGACCTTCGGTTCTCTCTCAAGGGCTGTAGATAATATCCTGAGCCAGATCCTGAGAGCTATCTCACAGATACCAAAATCCCAGGTGCAGAAGTCAACTGCAGGATGACCGGACTCTACCCATGATCAGAGCTGCCACAGTTCTGAGAACTGACCACAAAGAAATGGGAACACGTGGACCCCAGGACTGAAGACGGACTGTGCCTGAGACGGCCAAGAAGACGCTAGCCAGGCCGCTGATGACCAGTTTAAAGGTCACTGTTAGATGTTTGTACTGTTTCTGCACATAACCACCCCTCCAAAAAAAAAAAAATCTGTCTGTTAAAGCTCTCACCCCCTGCTTGTCAGGAGCGGGAGTCAGCCTTGGACAGATCTCCGCTACCCTACCCCTGCAGTTGCCGGCATCTGAAATAGAGCAGACGGGCCTTTCCGCCAGCCTGGACTGCTTATTAGCTTTGAAGGGGCGAGCAGTCGGACTCCCCATGCACACCTTTCGGCAACAATATCAGGAGTGAAAGGGGAGGTTATCACGTCATACTTTTAAGACATTACAAGAATAATATTTCAGTGTTATCAATTGGTGACCAGAAACTGAACAATTTAGATGAAATGGTAAAATTCCTTGAAAGACACAAGTGATCAGAACAGGCACAAGAAATCTATAATCAGGATAGCCCTGGAAGCTTGAGCTGGAGTCAGGATTGGCAGGAGAAATACTGAGAACTTCAGCCATGCAAATAAGGGCACTCTACCGCCGGAAGGCGAAGCAGAGCTAAAGAGCCTCTTGATGAAAGTGAAAGAGGAGAGTGAAGAAATTGGCTTAAAACTCAGCATTCAAGAAACTAAGATCATAGCATCTGGTCACATCACTTCATGGCTAATAGATGGGGAAAAGTGGAAGCAGTGAGAGATTTTATTTTCTTGGGGCCCAAAATCACTGGTGACTGTAGTCATGAAATTAACAGACGCTTGCTCCTTGGAAGGAAAGCTATGACAAACCTAGACAGCATATTAAAAAGCAGAGACGTCACTTTGCAAAGGTCTGTGTAGTCAGCTATGGTTTTTCCAGTAGTCATGTATGGACATGAGATTGGGACCATAAAGAAGGCTGAGCACTGAAGGACTGAGGCTTTTGAGTTGTGGTGCTGGAGAAGACGCTGAAGAGTCTCTTGGACTGCAGATAAAACCAGTCAATCCTAAAGGAAATCAACCCTGAATATTCACTGAAGTGACTGATGCTGAAGCTGAGGCTCCAAGACTTGGGCCACTTGATTCGAAGAGTCGACTCACTAGGAAAGACCCTGAAAATAGGAAAGACTGGAGGTCAAAGGAGAAGGGAGTGGCAGAGGATGCGATGGGTAGATAGCATCACCCGCTCAGTGGACATGAATCTGAATTGATTCCGGAAGACAGTGGAGGACAGGCGGGCCTGGCACGCTGCAGCCTGTGGGGTCCCAGAGTCGGACATGATTCAGTGACTGTGTAACAGCAGCCTTGTATCTCCTCAAGAAATTCCATTCGTCATGTACATTTGCCACAAAGAAAGTTCCTGCCCACATGGTTTCCTTGGCAAATGCAACCAAACATTTGGGGAAGACACTTTTCTACACAGACTCTTCCAGAAAATAAGATTTTAAGGGGCCACCTCAAAAAATTGACTTTATGAGATCAAAATCAGACAAGCTATCAGAAGAAAAAAATCACAGGCCAATATTCCTCACAAGTAAGAACATAAAAATCTTTTAACAAAATATTAGTAAATCCAATCAAGCAAAATGTAAAGAGGAGATCACACCAGGGGGAGTTTATCCCGGGAATGCAAGGCTGGCTCGACACCCTGAAATCAATCAGCATAATGCAGTGTTTTGGCAGAGTAACCAAGGAAATCCACATAATCACCTCAATAGATGCAGGCAAAGCACTTGGCAAAACTCAGCGCCGTTCACGGTAAGAATCGTCAGCAACGCTGGAGGAGGAAATGGCGACCCACTTAGTACTCTTGCCTGGAAAATGCTATGGACAGAGCAGCCTGGCAGGCTACGATCCACGAGGCCACAAAGAGCCAGATATGACTGAGCGACGGAGCTCGCACGCACACAATGTACAGTATATAGTTTTTACTGTTGTGTAAAGCAAATAAAGATCTTTCTCAAAACATTAATATTATAGCTTAAAATGATAATAAAGAGGACTGCTCAGCAAAGTGGGAATGAAATGGAACTGAAGCAGCTTGATGAGGATGTCTGTATAAAGCCTGGAGCTACAGTCAGGAATAATGGCAAAACCTGGGCCCGCCCCCGAGGGCGAGGGCACAGCCAACGCCCGCTCTTACTGTCTCCCTTTGACCTTGTCCTGGAGGTCCTAGCCGCGGCAGGAAGGCAAGAAAAAGAAATAAAAGGCATACAGGGGTAACTCCTTGAGCCTATAGGCAGAACATCCTTTTAAAACGTCCAAAGTAGCTTCTAGAACTACTCAGTAAATTTAGCAGAATTGAGGGATAAAGAGTCCATTCAGAAAAATCAACCATATTTCTATATGCTAGTACTGAAGCATTGAGGAAGTTTTTTTCCTTTTTTTTTTTTCGGCTGCTCTGAATGGCTGAAGGGATCTTAGCTCCCCAGTTACGGACTGACCCCAGGCCGTGCCAGAGTTCTAACCTCTGGACTGACAGAGAATTTCTGGAAAATAAATTTTTTAAAAATAGCATTAAAAACATCAAACAACCAACTAATGAATCAAGTGGTAAGGAATCAAAACAATTTAAAAACACAGAAGATTTTTCAGAAAAAAGACTGAAAAATTTTGCTGAGAGAGGCTAGGGAAGGCTTCACTAAACCGGGGGAGACACTGTTTGCAGACGGGGAAACTCAGCATTTCTAAGGCACTCGTCCTCTCCAAAATAATGTGGCGTCATTGGACATTCGATCAGAATTTCAAGAGACTTTCTGAGTTTTCAACAAGATGTTCTCATTTGAAGGAACTCCCTGGCGTTCCAGTGATTAGGACGCAGTGTTTCCACGGCAGAGGGCATGGTTTGGACTCCGGTTCAGGGAGCCAAGATCCCATACGTCACAGAGCAAGGCCAAAAAAAAAGAAAAAAAGATGATTCTAATTTGAAATGGAATTGCAGAGGATCTAGAATAGCCAAGAGAATGTGCAGAAACAGACGAAGATGAAGGCTTCCACTCTAATGGCTTACTAGGAAGCGGTAGTGACTGACAGCGAGGTACTGACCCAAGGGCAGACGCAAGGGTTACAGAAAACAGCAGGGAATCTGGGAACAGACTCCTAAGCATCTGGATAACTGATTTTTCAACTAAGATGCCAAGTCAAGTCAACAGGGAGAGAAAATACTTTTAAAAGATGGCACTGGGACAACGGGATATGACACAGGAAAAAAACTGACCCTCAGCTCTTGGTTCTGCACAAAAATAAAACCTGGACGGGTCAGGGACACACACATAAACCCCAGAACCTTCTGGAAGAAAATATGGGAGAAAACCTTCACGATTTCGGGGTAGGCGAGGATTTCGTTCAAGTCACGAAAACACCAAAATACAAGGGAAAAAAATGATAGATTTGTTTTCATCAAAATCAAAATTTCCCTTTCACCAAAAGACACCATTAACATAGCTGAATCCCTCTGCTGTACGCCTGAAACTAACATGATAATGTAAATCGGCTATACTTTCTTTTTTTTTAAGTCACCAATAAGAAAATGCATAGACAACTCACACACTGGAGGAAAAAAAAATTCACAGTACAATTTCTAATGAAGGATTTGTGTTTGAAATATGTAAAAAGCACCAGCAAACAAACAATAAAAATACAATCAAGTTTTTAAAACAGGCAAAATATTTGGGTAGGCATTTCACTACAGGAGATGGACAAACGACCAGTAACCCTGGAGAGGTGCCCAGTGTCTGCAGACATCAGGGAAACGCAGGTGAAAATGACAAGGAGATATGTACGCACGCCCATTAGAATCTATGGGGCCTCCCCAGTGACCAGCAGAATCTGTCTGCAATGCAGGAACTGTGGGTTCAGTCCCTGGGGTGGGAAGGTCCCTGGATGAGGAGATAGTAACCCACTCCAGTATTCTTGCCTGCACAATCCCATGGACAGAGGAGCCCAGCGGGCTACAGTCCATGGGGTCGCAAAGAGTCAGACACGAGTTAGCAGCTAAACAGCGACCACCCATTAGAATGGCTACCATTCAAAGACCAGGGACACGGACTTCCCTGGAGGTCCAGTGGTTAAGACTCCGCGCTTCCAACACGGGAAGCGCTGGTTCAGTCCCTGGTTGGGGACCTAAGCTCCCACGTGCAGTGCAGTCCGGCAAATAAATGAATAAAAAAGAAGAAAGTCGCCAAGGCCGATGACACCAGGCGTCATGAAGGACATCAGAGAGCTGAAACTCTCTTATTTTGCCAGCAGGGACATAAAGCTGTAAAGCCATTCAGGGACTTTGGGGAGTTTCTTATCAAGTTAAATATCCATCTGCTCTAAACTACAGGGTCTTCTCTTCCCTGGCGGCTCGGACGGTAAAGTGTCTGCCTACGGTGCAGGAGACCCAGGTTCAGACCCTGGGTCGGGAAGATCTCCTGGAGAAGGAAATGGCAACCCGCTCCAGTACTCTTGCCTGGCAAATCCCATGGACGGAGGCTACAGTCCATGGGGTCGCAAAGAGTCGGACACGACTCGGCGGCTTCACTTTCCTTTCTTTCTTTCTAAACTCCAGCAATTCGACTCTCGGGAATTTGTTCCTGAGAGAAACAAAAACACTTCACTGTATCAGTTACCCGTGGCCGCATAACAAGCCCCCACAAACTGGGTGGCTTAAGAGAACACCCACTGATTAGCCACGGGGACATAGATCAGAGATCTCTCGGGGCACAGGTCTCGTGACAGTGAGATCACAGGTCAGCCAGACCGGGCTTGTCTGGAGGCTCAGGGCCAAACCCAGTTCTTGGCGCTGCAGGATCCAGTCCCCGTTTCCTGCTGGGTCTCCTGCCGCCCCTGCAGCCCACCCTCAAGCCTTGGCACAGGCTCCCTCCCTCTGTAAAACAACAGTGCAGAAGCCTCCTCCAACCCGCCCCCACCTCCGCGGGGGGGAATTCTCTGCTTTTAACGGGACCATGTGGCTGAGCCCCACTCTCCGCATGGTCTCCCGTCGCCATACAACAGGATTCGATCTCAGGAGGAACAGCGGGCCATGTCGCAGGTCCCACCTGTTCCAGATGAAGTGGTGAGTTCCTCAGGGGCAGCCTTAGAATCTGCCTTCGTCACCAAGGCCGAGTGTTCCCGCCTTGGTGTGGGAACGTTCCAGCAAGCCTCATTCGTAAGAGCCGAAGGGCAGAAGCCCATTAGATATCCGTGAGCAGCTGAGAGGCTTGGCCTCTAAGGCTGTGGCTGAGTGGGCACACTCAGCCCCGCAAAGGAGCTACAGGCACATGTGTGAATGGTCACACCGGCGAGGTGGTTTCCCTAGGAACCCAGGGCATCGGTTCTGAACCGCCGTGTGTGCATGGTGGAATGACATGGTTAAGCAGAAGGAGCCAGGGGGTCACTGTTGGGGTGGGCCTCGCAGGGAGGTGCTAGAATAGTCCTTGTGACGGGTTAGAGTGGGACTCATCAGAAGGAACCTGTGATTAGCTTCACGTGGACACAGACGTTACACAGAGAAACATTTACAGACAGTGTGCAACCTGAGGTTCCCAGATGCGCTGGTGTTTCCTTGCTCTGTGGATGCGCCTGGAAGCTAGGACACGCCGTCGGCCACGAGCACCGCAGAGCCCAGACCCTGATTTCTGACACCTTCCACTGGAGGAACCAGAGCGTCTTAGAGAAATGGCTGGTCTGGGGCTGCGGCGGGAGGTACGGGTGAAGAGTCTGGGGCGGCTTGTGGTGCCAGAAAGTAAGGGCGTGCCCAGCCTCCCCTCACACCACAGGAAAAGCAGACCCACGGTGGGCACACGCACATCGCTGTGCGCGGAAGAGCCGCTGGGGGGAATCCGAGCAGCAGAATAATTTCTTTTTTTCATTTTTAAAATGATTGTGTTCATTCATTTTACCTTCGGCTGCGCTGGGCCTTCACGGCGGCGCAGGCTTTGCTCAGCAGCGGGGGCTACACTCCAGCTGCGTCCGTGGGCCTCTCCTTGCGGGGCATCCCTTGCTGCGGCTCTCGGGCTTCAGCGGTTGCAGCACGTGGGCTCAGCAGCTGTGGCTCTCGGGCTCCAGAGCTCAGGCTCCATAGTTGTGGCACATGGGCTTGGTGGCATTTGGGATCTTCCCGGACCAAGGGTCAAACCTGCGTCCCTTGCATCCGCAGGCAGATTCTTTACCGCTGAGTCACCAGGGAAGCCTCGGAGTGTAGGTACTCCCCGGGGCTGGGGAGACATTGTCCCATCTCCCTCGGCGCACGTGCGGACGTCCTTCCAGGGGGCGGCAGGGAAGGTGGGCAGAGCAGCTTTACTGGGGAGCCCACGGCAGGCAGGTGGGCAAGGCCTACTCCTCAGCCTGAATCCATGCTGCCAGCAAACACCTCTGACGCAGTGTTGGAAGGGCGCCCTGGCCTGTCCTCCTGCCCCGAACTTGCTGCTCCAGTCCTGAGGAAGACATCAGGCAAGTCCCCATAGAGGGACCTTCTGCGAAATGTCCAGCCAGTCCTCTTCAAACCATCAGAGGCGATCAAAACCCAGGGATGTCTGAGAAACTCACAGCCCAGAGGGGCCGAGGAGATGTGGCAACCCACTGTCTGATACATCCTGGGTGGGGTCCTGGGACAGGAAAGGGAGTTAGGGAAAAACTAAGGAAACGTGAATTAGGTTGGGACTTTTAGTTGATGATAAATGCTGTGTCGATGCTGTGACTCTGCTGAGGTAAGATGTTCGTGGAGGCGAAATGGGAGCAGCGTGTATGACAACCCTCTGAACTATCTTTGGTGTTTTGTGTAAGTCTGAATCTGTCCTAACAACAAAAGTTTACTTTAAAACCCTTAAAATGTGGGCTGCAGACACGTGCAGGCTGGCAAAATCCAAACCCCACAACTTTAACTCAAAGCGTATGCTTCAGGTGGAGGCATCGGAAGGACACGCTGTGGATGCCGAGGCCTGGTCTCACTTTCTAAAATGGCCCAGGACAGGACTCCCACCCATTTTTAAAAACCGTCCTCGTCCGTTTGACCCCTGCTGGGGCCCGAGGAGCTGTTGAGCGGGTGGGCACGGTCATCTACCTCCTCCCTCGAACCCGCCCTGCCGTCCGTGCTGGGACGCTCTGTCCTGGGACCGTCCTTCCCGCCACTAACTCTTCTGTCTCTCAGCTCAGTCTTTCCTGAGCTTGTGTGCAGGTGTGCGTGCGCTCAGCTGGGTCTGACTCTTTGTGACCCCGTGGACTGAATACCCTGCCCATGGGATTCTCCAGGCAAGAATGCTGGAGTGGGTTGCCATTTCCTGCTCCAGGATACCTTCCTGACCCAGGGATGGAAGCCGCATCCCCCACTTCTCCTGCACTGACGGGCGCGTTCTTTACCACTGAGCCACCGGGGAAACCTTTATCAAGTGTAACTACCTCTTAATTGTACAACACCCCTTCTTCAGAATTTGTGATGGAACTCCTGAGAGTATTCCAGACTTCCAGGTATTTTAAACAAGCCGCGATAGTAAAATTCAACGTGTGATCTACAATTTTAAAAGATGATGCTGAGCCCGAGACGCTGCTGATACAGACAAGCACAGGCTGGCTGATTCCGTCTGCAGGACGTCCGAGCGCGGTCGCGGCCGTCTGTGGGGACAGGAGTCCGGTGGTGGTCGTGGGGCCGGGGTGGGGGGAGGCGGGCCCGAGGGAACTTTCTGAGGTAATGGCTTTCTTGCCGCTACTTTAAAAACAAATTTTTTTTTAACTGCGCTAAAGTCCACATAAAATGGTTACAGCCCTAACCATTTCTAAGTGCTCGGCTCTGCGACCTAAGTACATTCGCAACGTTGTAAACCATCCCCATGGTTCTTTCCAGAACTGTCTCCTCTCCCCAAACTCAAACTCTCTCCCCTTAAACATGAGCTCCGGGTCCATCCCCAGCCCCTGGCCTCCACCATCCTACTTTCTGTCTATATGGATTTTTTTTCTTTCTCTTTTCCTCACCTTCTTTTTTTTTAAATTGAGGCCAAAAAAACCACAAAAAACCACGACATCACATTCACCTGAACCGTTTTTAGGTGTACATTTCAGGGGCGTGACGTACCTTCCCACAGTCATGCAGCACCACCATCATCCACGCCCAGAACTTTCCATCTGGCAAGCAGAAAACTCCGCACCGTGAGACACTGACCCCCTCTTCTGTATCTGTGGGTCTGACTGCTCCAGGCCCCTGTGTAAACGGACTCAATCAACGTTTCTGCTTTTGTGACTGGCTTATTTCACTCGGCACGGAGCCCTCAGCGACCCCCATGAGGGCAGGTGTCAGGATTTCCTTCCTCTTTGAGGATGTATAATATTCCATTGTATAGATAAACAACATTTTCTTTCTCCATTCATCCTTCAGTGGATATCCAAGGTGTTCTACCTGTTGGCATCTGTGAAAGACGTTGCAATAAACGTAGAGATGCAAATGTCTCTTCTAGACCCTGATTTCAGTCCTCTTGGGTATATACCTATGAGTGAGACTGCTGGATCATACACTAATTCCATTTTTGTTGGAGGAAACTTCATACTGTTTTCTGGAGAAGGCACTGACACCCCACTCCAGTACTCTAGCTTGGAAAATCCCATGGACTGAGGACCCTGGTCGGCTGCAGTCCATGGGGTCACTAAGAGTTGGACACGACTGAGCGACTTCACTTTCACTTTTCACTTTCATGCATTGCAGAAGGAAATGGCAACCCACTCCAGTGTTCTTGCCTGGAGAATCCCAGGGACGGGGGAGCCTGGTGGGCTGCTGTCTCTGGGGTCGCGGTGTCGGACACGACTAAAGTGACTTAGCAGCAGCAGCAGCCGGTCAGTCAGTCAGTTCAGTCCCTCAGTCATGTCTGACTCTTTGTGACCCCATGGACTGTAACCCGCCAGACTCCTGTGTCCATTGGATTTTCCCAGCGAGAATAGTTGCCGTTTTCTTCTCCAAGGGATCGAGCCTGTGTTTCCTGCCTGTGGTGAAAGGATGTTGTTAAATCACGACGCCGGGATTCTTGGCCCCCGGAGGAGAAGAATTCAATCCGGGGCCAGAGACGAGGCTTGAATCGCTCAGAGCT
>SJYC01139864.1:0-11140 GCA_006408675.1 Madoqua kirkii | reverse complement strand
ATAGAAACACCTCAATACATAAGACAAACACTAACAGACATAAAAGGAGAAATTGACAGTTACACAATAATAGTAAGAGACTTTAACATCCCACTCACACCAATGGACAGATCATCAAAACAGAAAATTAATAAGGAAACACAAGTCTCAGATGACCATTAGATGAGTTGGATCTCTGATGTCTTCAGGACATTCCATCCAAATGCAGAAGAATACACCTTCTCAAGTGAACATGGAACATTCTCCAGGATAGACCACATCTTGGATCAAAAATCAAGCCTCAATGAATTTAAGAAAATGGAAATCATATCAAGCATCTTCTCCAGCCACAACACTATGAGACTAGATATCAATTAAAAGAAAAAAAAAAAAAAAAACTAAGAAACACAAATACATGGAGATTAGAAAAAAAAAATTCTAAATAAAAAACAAGTACTGAAGAAATCAAAGGGAAATGAAAAAATTTCTAGAAATAAATGACAGTGAAAACATAACTCAAACCCTATGGTATGCAGCAAAAGCAGTTCTAAGAGGGAAGTTTATAGCAATACAATCCTACCTCAAGAAGTAAGAAAAACATAGAATAGACAACCTAACTTTACACCTAAAACAACTAGAAAAAGAGGAACAACCCTCCCCCCGCCCCAAATTTAGTGGGAGGAAAGAAATCATAAAGGTCTTATCAGAAATAAATGAAAAAGAAGTCAAAGAAACAAGAGTAAAGACTAATAAAACTAAAAGCTCATTCTTTGAGAAGATTAACAAAATTGACAAACCTTTAGTCAGATGTATCAAGGAAAACAGAGAAGAATCAAATCAACAAGATTAGAACTGAAAAAAGAGAGGTTACAACAGACAATGCAGAAATACAAAGGAGTATAAGAGACTATTATGAACAACTTTATCGCAAAAAATGGATAACCTGGAAGAAATGGACAGATTCTTAGACAAGTTCAATATTTCAACAACTCAATTATAAGCACTGAAATTGAAACTGTCATCAAAAATCTCTCTTCACAGAATTCTATCAAACATTTAGAGAAGAGTTAATGCCTATCCTTCTAAAACTCTTTCAAAAAATTGCAGAGGAAGAAACACCTCCAAACTCATTCTATGAGGCCACCATCACCCTGAAAACAAAACCAGACAAAGACAACACAGAAAAAGAAAACTACAGGCCAATATCACTGATGAACATAGATGCAAAAATCCTCAACAAACTTTTAGCAAATGGAATTCAGCAGCACATCAAAAAGCTCATACACCATGATCAAATTGATTTTACTTTAGGGATGCAAGGATTCTTCAATATACGGAAATCAATCAATATAATACATCATAATAAAAAATGGAAAGATAAAAACAATATGATCATCTCAATAGATGTGGAAAAAGCCTCTGAAAAATTCAGCACCCATTTATGATTAAAACTCTTCAAAAAATGGGCATGGAAGGAACATACCTCAACATAGTAAAGGGCATATATGATAAACCTACAACAAACCTTATTCTCAATGGTGAAAAACTAAAAACATTCACCCTAAGATCAGGAACAAGACACTTTCTGCATTATTATTCAACATAGGTATGGAAGTCTTAGCTATAGCAATCAGAAAAGAAAAATAAAAGGAATCCAGATTGGAAAAGAAGTTCTCACTGTTTGCAGATGACATGATACTGTACATAGAAAATCCTAAAGATAGTATCAGAAAATTAGTAGAGCTAATTGGTGAATTTAGCAAAGGTGCAAGATACAAAATCAATACAGAGAAATCACTTGCATTTCTATATGCTGCTGCTGCTGCTAAATTGCTTCAGTCGTGTCTGACTCTGTGCGACCCCGTAGACAGCAGCCCACCAGGCTCCCCCGTCCCTGGGATTCTCCAGGCAAGAAAACTGGAGTGGGTTGCCATTTCCTTCTCCAATGCATGAAAGTGAAAAGTGGAAGTGAAATTGCTCAGTCATGTCCGACTCTTAGCAATCCCATGGAATGCAGCCTACCAGGCTCCTTCATCCATGGGATTTTCCAGGCAAGAGTGCTGGAGTGGGGTACCATTGCCTTCTTCGCATTTCTATATACTAACAATAAAAAAATCAGAAAAACTTGAGAATCAATCCCATTCACCATTGCATCAAAAAGGATTAAATACCTAGGAATTACCTTACCTAAGGAGACAAAAGAACTGTACACAGTAAAGTATTAAGTATAATACACTAATCAAAGAAATCAAAGATAACATAAACAGATGAAGAGATATTCCATGTACCTGAGTAGGAAGAATCAGTATTGTGAAAATGACTATACTACCAAATGCAATCCAAAGATTCAATGTGATTCGTTTCAAATTACCAATGAAATTTTTCACAGAATTAGAAGAAAAGTTTCACAATTCATGTAGAAATACAAAAGACCCCAAATAGCCAAAGCAGTCTTGAGAAAGAAGAATGGAGCTGGAGGATTCAACCTTCCTGACTTCAGATTATATTACAAAGTTACATCACTGACAGTATGGTACTGGCACAAAAACAGAAACATAGACCAATAGAACAAAATAGAAAGCCCAGAAATAAACCCATGAACCTATGAGTACCTTATTTTTGACAAAGGAGACAAGAATATACAATGGGGCAGAGACAGCCTCTTCAATAAATGGTGCTGGGAAAACTGGACAGCTACATGTTAAAGAATGAATCAGAATACTTCTAATACCATACACAAAGATAAACTCAAAATGGATTAAAGATCTAATTGAAGACCAGAAACTAAAAATCTCTTACTGAAAAGCATAGGCAGAACACTCGATGATATAAATCAAAGAAAGATCCTCTATGGCCCACCTCCTAGAGTAATGGAAATAGAAACAAAAGTGGAAAAAAAAAAAAACAAAACTGGGACTTATTTAAACTTAAAAGCTTTTGCACAGCAAAGGAAATGATAATGAATGTGAAAAGACAACCCTTGGAATGGGAGAAACTAATAGCAACTGAAACAACTGACAAAGGATTCATTTCCAAAGTATAGAAGCAGCTCATACAAGTCAAAACCAGAAAAACGAATGATCCGATCAAAGAGTGAGAAAAGGACCTAAACAGACAGTTCTCCAAAGAAGACATATAGATGCCTAACAAACACATGAAAAGGTGCTCAATATCACTCATTATTAGAGAAATGCAAATCAAAAGTACAATGAGATATCACCTCACACCAGTCAGAATGACCATCATCAAAAAGTCTACAAACAATAAATGCTGGAGATGGTGTGGAGAAAAGGTAAGGCTCTTGCATTGTTGGCGGGAATGTAAATTGATACAGCCACTATGAAAGGCAGTATGGAGATTCTTTAAAAAACTGGGAATAAAACCACCATATGACCCAACAATCCCACTCCTAGGCATATACATTGAGGAAACCAAAGTTGAAAAATACACATGTGTCCCTTTGTTCATTTCAGCACTATCTGCAATAGCCAGACCACGGAATTAACCTAGATGTTCATTAACAGATGAACGGATAAAGAAGTTGTGGTCAGTCAGTTCAGCTGCTCAGTCATGTCTGACTCTTTGAGACCCCAAGGACTGCAGCATGCCAGGCATCCCTGTCCATCATCAAATCCCACAGCCTACTCAGACTAATGTCTGTCATGTCAGTGATGCCATCCACCATCTCATCTTCAGTCGTCCCCTTCTCCTTCTGCCTTCAATCTTTCCCAGCATTAGGGTCTTTGCCAATATGTCGATTCTTTGCATCAGGTGGCCAAAATATTGGAGTTTCAGCTTCAGCATGAGTCTTCCAATGAATATTTAGGACTGATTTCCTTTAGGATGAATTCATTGGATCTCCTTGCAGTCTAAGGGACTCTCAAGAATCTTCTCCAACATCGCAGTTCAAAAGCATCAATTCTTCGGTGCTCAACTTTCTTTACACTCCAGTCCCACATCCATATATGGCTACTGGAAAAACCATAGCATTGACTAGATGGGCCTTTGCTGGCAAAGTAATGTCCTTGCTTTTTAGTATGCTATCTAGGTTGGTCATAGCTTTTCTTACCAGAAGCGAGTGTCTTTTAATTTCATGGCTGCAGTCACCATCTGCAGTGATTTTGGAGCACCCAAAAATAAAGTCTGTCACTGTTTCTATTGTTTCCCCATTTATTTGCCATGAAGTGATGGGACAGGATGGATGTCATGATCTTAGTTTTCTGAATGTTGAGGTTTAAGCCAACTTTTTCCCTCTTCTCTTTCATTTTCATCAAGAGGCGCTTTTTAGTTCCTCTTCACTTTGTGCCATAAGAATGGTGTCATCTGCATATCTGAGGTTATTAATATTTCTCCTGGCAATCTTGATTCCAGCTTGTGCTTCATGTAGCTCAGCATTTCACATGACGTACTCTGCATATAAGTTAAATAAACAGAGTAACCTTATACAGCCTTGACGTACTTCTTTCCTGATTTGGAACCAGTCTGTTGTTCCATGTTGAGTTCTCACTATTTTTTCTTGATCTGTATACACATTTTTCAGGAGGCAGGTTTGGTGATCGGATATTCGCATCTCTTTCAGAATTTTCCAGTTTGTTGTGATCCACATAGTCAAAGGCTTTGATGTAGTCAATAAAGAAAAAGTAGGTGCTTTTCTGGAACTCTGAAGTTGTGGTGCATATACACAATGTAATATTACTCAGCCATAAAAAGAAACACCTTTGAGTCAGTTTTAATGAGGTGCCTGTATTTTATTCTCTGAATGGAATGAGGAGATTGGAGGAAAAGGAACAGTAGTTTCGAATTAAATAAAGAAGACAAGGAGATTACTCTAAGGCTGGACTTACTCCTTAATAGTGTAAACATGATTTACTTTAGATGTAAGAGGCCTGTGATAAAATAAATCTATGGATTTTTAACCCATTGAAACTGGTTTATCCTTGACCTTTTCTCTTTAGCATGTTATTAGACATATTATTTAAATATGTAATAACATTTATGAAAACTACAATTCTTGAAATCATCAAAACAGTGATATGTGTTGTATGAAAAATGCAGGACATATAGCACTAAACAAATGAGAGCTAATGTGTGTATGCAACTCAAATTTTTTATCATTGGGCAAAATTTTTCAACTGTATATTTAACACTGATTTTACATTTCTGCAAATGTTTCAGCAACTTATATGTTATACTGAACTTTTATAAATAAAGGGAATCAATGGAAATATATATATATTTATATATGGGACTAATAGCATTTATTTTAGTTTGAGATCAAAATTGCAATCATTTCTTATTTTGTTAGTGTAAGGCCGGCCAAAACTTATTCTTGAAATGATCTCATGTTCTAGGTATGGTTTTTTTAATTAGCCAAACCAAGAAGACACTTTCCAAAATTTTTGTCTTCACTTTCTTACAGTGAAAAAAGAAATTAAGCACACTGTGAAGGAGAATCCTTCAAAAGCATATTGAATTTCCTCCCAATCACATTGTATTGTTGTTGTTTAGTGGCTAAGTTGTGTTTGACTCTTTGCCATCCTATGGACTATAGCTTGGCAAGAGTATAGTCCATGGGTTTCCTTATTCAAGAGTACTGGAGTGAGTTGCCATTTCCTTCTCCAGAGGATCTTCTTGACCTGAGGATCAAACTCTCACCTCTCCTGCATTGAAAGGTAGATTCTTTACCACTGAGCCCCCAAGGAAGTCCACATTTACACTCACTTACATTAATATATTATAAATAAATGTAATTGAAAATATAAAAACAGTGTTATGCTGTATTTAAGGTTCTCAAAAATATTGAATATTTCTGTTCTTTAGGATTAAGAATAAGACTTTTATAGTCCAATCCTTATTATTTTTCCATTTAGCATCCTATTTACTTAAATGCATGTGTGTGTACTAAAGTCACTTCAGTCGTGTTGGATTCCTTGTGACCTTAAGGACCATAGCCTTCCAGGCTTCTCTACCCATAGGATTCTCCAGGCAAGATGCTGGAGTGAGTTGCCAAGCCCTCCTCCAGGGAATTGTCCTGACCCAGCGGTCAAACCTGCAACTCCTATGTCTCCTGCATTGGCAAGCAGGTTCTTTACCACAAGCGCCACCTGGGAAGTCTAAATTTACCTAAATGGCATCTTACAAAAAGGAGTTAAATCATAAATACCAAAAAGTATACATTATGTGCTTCTTGTTGAACCTAGATTTGAACTGATAGAATTGTGTGAAGCGTGTGGATAGGATAGAAAGTACACTAAAAGACACATGTCTCAAGTGCAACATGGACATCCATGAATCTACTTTTTCTGTTAAATGGATGTAGGGTAGGAAACATTCTTTGTATTAATTTTTTCCCAAAGTCAGTATGCAGCTAATGGTGCTATTTTTCAACCCAGATTATTTATCTAACTTAAGCAACATTCCTCTATTTCATGAATAAAAACTTAATTTCCCTTAGACTTTAAATTCTAACAAAATTTCCACAATATTATTGTTTCTTTTCCTTTTGCCATCATATTGAATTACAATAAAGTAAAATATTAAAAAATACATTTTGTTAAATTTCCCTCATTAAAAATATGCAACTAACAGTTAAAGAATGTCATCACAAACCACCAAGTAACAACTTGGTAAAGAACTGTCAATGCTATAAGCAGTACCTCTCTCAGAGTGTCCTCATGATATCATGCTGACCACTGGAGAAAATATAACTTTAACAAATGTTTTCAGTTAATTACTGTATTCAGATAGAATTTTGCATAAGGGAAAATGATGTAAAAACCAGAAATTTGTAATAAATTTAGAGAAAGCAGCATTAACAACATTAATAATATAAGATAAAAGTAAGGATGTCAAATGAGATTAATTTAGTATAATCTAGAATTTGCAAGTTGCTGTCTTCCTAAAGTCATCTCAGAAATATATAATTGGATAGTTTGGGGCAATTTCACCACTATGAAGCTTAGCCTTATAGGATTTGTGATATCACTTAAAGATATTGTCGGATTTGGGAAATTAGAGGTGTAAAGACTTTGCATCAGATTCTACTGGTGTGCACCATCAATAGGACTCATGGTCAGAGAACTAGGGAGTTTCAGTGAGTTCTACAGTATTGGAAAAACATAGATTAATAAAATCATTTCCTACTTTCAAAGCAACTTAATTCTAGTTGGATAAAAATGATGTGCACACAAACAAAGTTTATGACATCAACTCTGTAATTATAAAAACATAGCTCATGTGATAAAGTCAAGATCACTGGAATGAAATTTGACAAACCTGTAAATCCAGAGGTTTTACCTGCCTCCTGTGAAGCCTGTATGCAGGTCAAGAGGCAACATTTAGAACTGGATATGGAATGACGGACTGGTTCAAAATCAGGAAAGGAGTACATCAAGGCTATATGTTGTCACCTTGTTCATTTAACTTACATGCAGAGTACATCCTACAAAATGCTAGGCTAGATGAAGCACAAGCTGGAATCAAGATTGCCAGGAGAAATATCAATAACCTCAGATATGCAGAGGACACCACCCTTATGGCAGAAAGTGAGGAAGAACTACAGAGCCTCTTGATGAAAGTGAAACAGGAGAGTGAAAAAGCTGGCTTAAAACTCAACATCCAGAAAACTAAGATCAAGGCATCCAGTCACATCACTTTATGGTAAATAGATAGGAAAACAACAAAACCAGTGACAGATTTTATTTTCTTGAGTTCCAAAAGCTCTGCAGATGGTGACTAAAGCCATAAAATTAAAAAAAAAGTTTGCTCCTTGGAAGAAAAGCTATTACCAACCTAGATTGCATATTAAAAAACAGAAACATTATTTTGGCAATAAAGATCCTTCTAGTTAAAGCTATGGTTTTTCCAGTAGTCATGTATGGATGTGAGAGTTGGACCATTAAGAAGGCTGAGTGCCAAAGTATTGATGCTTTTGAACTGTGATGTTGGAGATGACTCTTGAGAGTCCCTTGGATTGCAAGGAGATCAAACCAGTCAATCCTAAAAGAAATCAATCTTGAATATTCATTAGAAGGACTGATACTGAGGGTGATGCTCCAATACTTTGGCCACCTAATTTTGAGATCAAATTCTTTAGAAAAGACCTTGATGCTGAGAAAGATTGAAGGCAGGAGGAGAAGGGGACTGCAGAGAATGAGGTGGTTGGATGGCATTACTGACTGAATGGACATGAGTTTGAGCAAGCTCCAGGAGTTGGTGATGGACAGGGTACCCTGACGTGCTGCAGTTCATGGGGTTGCAAACAGTTGACACGACTGAGTGACTGAACAACAACAAAATAGATCCATAGAATCAAAAGTTCTATCTTGTGATGTAGCTTAGAATTTGCTTGTGACCTTTTGGGCTTATTTATACTGGGAATTCACTGAGCAAAGGCCATTGAAGAAGACAAAATATTAGAAAACCCAATCACACACAAGCATGTTCACACATGTATCAGTTTTACTCACATTACATACATTACATCTACAATCATTTTGATAAATTATATCAACACACATTGTAAACCTTCAGGTTCACTGATGGATATCTTTAACAAATCCTGAACTACAGATAATCATTCAACTTTTCTCCTTTTTGATATTTGTAACTTCTACCCCACAGTGAGAAACAGATTTCCCATTAATCTCAGTTTTCAGATTCACCAAATCTAACATGCACTAAATATTTTTTAGGTTACTGTAAAGATGCAATTAGATGCTGAGGGAAATTTCATTATTATGTTTATTCAATAAATTGTATACCTGCTTATACCAGTGTCAGAACTATATTAGAAGATAAGAAAATGAACTAGACAAGTTTATTTTTTACCCTCTAGATCTTACTTTAAAATTTCCAATAGATTTCTGTACTGGGTGAGTGAAAGTCGCTCAGTCATGTCTGATTCTTTGCAATCCCATGGACTATACAGTCCATGGAATTCTCCAGGCCAGAATACTGGAGCGGGTAGTTGTTCCCTTCTCCAGTGCTTCTTTCCAACACAGAGATTGAACCCAGGTCTCCTGCATTGCAGGTAGATTCTTTACCAGCTGAGCCACCAGAGAGTTGCCAGAGAATACTAGCGAGCTCTATAACCTTAAATAAATATTAATGTATATGGATTTTATGGCACGTGTTTTTCCACCAGACTATCCTTCAAAATTGCTTTTTTCAGTGAACATTAAACCAAATCAATAAAAGCAGTAAGAGAGTCAGTCCAAGTCATTAATAATTTATTGTGCCACATTATGACAAAATGAGATAAAGTTAAATTATTAGACATCTTGTAATTCACCAGGGGCTTCACCATCTTCATCAGATGATAAAGAATCTGACAGTAATGCAGGAGACCCAGGTTCAATCCTTGAGATCAGGAAGATATATTGGAGTAGGGAATGGCTACCCACTACAGTATTCTTGCTGGAGAATCCCATGGACAGAGGAGCTTGGCGAGCTATAGACTATAGGGTCGCAAAGAGTTGGACACAACTGATCAACTAAGCACACACACACATAATTCTCTAAACTACAGATACATTTTAATATAATATGGTTTGAACTGCACAGATCACTGTGGATTACAAAAACACTGACCCCAAAAGGAAACCTCAGTTAAGGAATCTTGAGAAGAAGATACCAAAAAAAGTCTGAGACTAATGTTATAGAATGAAGACAATTTTACCAATTCAGGAATCAGGGTCAGGGTCTCCAGGTAGAGGATATATCACAATTAATGAGAGTTAAAATAATAGAAATGGATACATCTATTAAGTATAAAAATGTCCTAAGAGCAAAAGAAGTCCAATTGGAAAAATTCTGACTTTTGGCACTATGCATATCATTGGTCATCTTTTGAACTAAAGGCAATGAAGAGTTAATAGTGAAGACCACACACAATTTTGTAAGACAGACAACCATAACTCCATTAAAAAAAATTCTAGTCCAAAACCTGAACACATAGATATAATGAAAATGTTACTTTTAGCCCTGAGTCTGAAATTATACTTCACAAATTACATGGAATGTGAACATCTCAGGATCATAACAAAGAACATGAAGTGAATATACATTAATCAGAAGGTAGAATGTAGAATAAGGGAAAGGATCCAAACTCACATCTCTAAATATTCCAGGTGCTGGTCTTGGCCACCAGTTGGCTGTTTCTTTAGGACATACTCACTACTCTTCCTTTATAGTTGCTTTTATCAACTTACATCTGATCTTTACCATTTAAAATTTCTATTTAAGTTTTTATAAGAATCACTGTTCACCAATCCACAAAAACATTTACAGTAAAAGCAATTTTAAGTTAACAAATGCTAATGCAAGTTCAAATGTATGAATCCAACTGCAGTAATTATTTTGAAAATTAGTTTCAGGGAAACATAAAAATAATAAAACCATGAGCATAATTTAAATATATATATAAGCTATATATATATAGCTTCACTTGTAGAACTTATTTTTCTTTTCAGTTATAGTCATACAACACATTATTTAAAACTTTATTTTACCTATTTGTAAGACCATAACATAAAACAAGGAAGTACATTGCTAATCATTCAACACTGACTTACAGCATTTCAGTTCAGTTCAGTTGCTCAGTCATGTCGAACTCTCTGTGACCCCAGGAATTGCAGCACACCAGGCCTCCCTGTCCATCACCGACTCCCGGAGTTCACTCAGACATATGTCTATCAATCAAGTCAGTGATACCATCCAGCCATCTCATCCTCTGTCATCCCCTTCTCCTCCTGCCCCCAATCCGTCTCAGCATCAGAGTCTTTTCCACTGAGTCAACGTTTCACATGAGGTGGCCAAAGTACTGGAGTTTCAGCTTGAGCATCATTCCCTCCAAAGAAATCCCAGGGCTGAGCTCCTTCAGAATGGACTGGTTGGATCTCCTTGCAGTCCAAGGGACTCTCAAGAGTCTTCTCCAACACCACAGTTCTAAAGCATCAATTCTTTGGCACTCAGCTTTCTTCACAGTCCAATTCTCACATCCATACACGACTACTGGAAAAACCATAGCCTTGACTAGATGGACCTTTGTTGCAAAGTAATGTCTCTGCTTTTGAATATGCTATCTAGGTTGGCCATAACTTTTCTTCCAAGGAGTAAGCATATTTCAATTTCATGGCTGCAATCACCATCTGTAGTGATT
>SJYC01139862.1:0-21868 GCA_006408675.1 Madoqua kirkii | reverse complement strand
GAACAATTAATATCAACATTTAAATATATGTCAAAATTTATTTTATCAATATTATTCCAGGAAAATAAATCAGAAAGTATCAAAACCATGAACATAAAGCTTAAAATATACTATATATTGAGTAAGTAACTATATTTGTTCAGTGGAATTCAGTTTATCATGTGATTCCCAGTGAGAAATAACCAGTTTTAATATATTTATTACAAGCCACCATTGGACACTATCATACAGCTCTGTTTTCTGTCTGCTTCATTCATTTTGCCCTGGAAGTGATTTGCTGTTGTTCTAGTCATTAAGTCATATCTGACTCTTTTGTGACCTTTTGGAGTGTAATGCACCAACTGCCTCTGTACATGAGATTTCCCAGGCAAGAATACTGGAGTGGGTTGCCATTTTCTCCTCTAGAGGATCCTCCCATCCCAGGAATCAAACCTGCATCTCCTTCATTGGCAGGTGGATTCTTTACACTGAGCCACCAAGGAAGTCCATGAAAGTATTAGTGTATGTTATAAAAGACATTTGCTGGCAATTTCCATATGTAAGCATTATTTAAATTCCTTGGAGGTTTATTTTCTTCTTACATATTGAAAATAGGCACATCACTCATATCACTGTTTCTCCAAATATTTCCTAGAACCCTGAAAGTCAGCCCAGTATGACGTACACCTTTTACTCATACTGGCTGATCACAGATTCTCTTCTTCCAATAGGGTTGTGCAAAATTATCTGCAGGATCATGGAAATCCACTTGTAAATGAGCCCAACATGCAGTCTATTATTATACTATTCCCTTAGTCCCTGAGTGCTGCAATTCAAATGCTTATTTGCTTGCTTTTCTAAATCACTACCCAACTTTGTGGAGGAAGGAATACAAGAATCTCTCTGGCCATTTCTCTGTCCCCATTAAGCTTTCATTTTCAATTCCCTATACACTCACAAAAGTTTAATACAAGGCCCATATTGTCTTAGTTTACCATTGCTGCTTTTTCTACTTTTTCCTGATTCACATTCTTCTCAAACTTTATATTCATGGTATAACATATTAGCTACGCTTTTTCCCCTGACACAGTCTCCTTGCTTCTGGGGTTTGCATGGGGTTTGCAAAGAGCTGGAAACAACTGAAGTTACTGAACTCAGCACAGCTCACTATCATTCCTTTACTTTTTCTCTGGTAAATTGCACATATATAAATAAACTTATATATAGGCTTATTAGTTTTCCCTCAAAGCATGTATTTTAATCATGCATTAATTGATCAGTTATTTCCTTTATGATAAAATATGTTTCAGGTTTATACACAATTGTTTTAATAGGTGCTGTGATCTCACTGTGAAATATGCTATAATCCTAAATGAATCCCCATAATTTGCTATATATTTTTAAATCAATTTAAGTGATTTTTAGACCATTGCCATGAGACTCTGTCTCCATAATTTTTGAAAGTTCATATAGTTGAAGAAAATTCAAAATTATACTCTATCCAAATACAATGAACTTTTTAAAGGACTCTTCTATGTTGATTACTTGTGCAGTGCTTAAAACTATTTTATCTTTAAAATAACAATTTTGTCTCTGTAAACACAGTCTATTTGTTTTTCTTTTTCCTTCAGTCTCAAGACTGCTCTTCTCCTTTGTTGCTTTTTCTGACTCCCTTTATTTCGTCGATGCCTTGAATTCAATTGAAACCCATATTCTTCCCCATGGTTCTTTTTCTTCTCATTATATATGGCTCTCTACTCAGACATTCTGTCCAACCTCAGAGTTTCACTTACAACTATCACTAAATAAATAATCATACTTCAATAAATCTAACCTAAACACAGGACACATATGCTTAACCACCTCTTAAGCAGCTCTACAGGTTTCCATGGTGGCTCAGAAGATAAAGAATCTGCCTGCAATGCAGGAAAGCCAAGTTGATCCCTGGGTCGGGAAGATCCTCTGAAGAAGGAAATAGTTACCCATTCCAGTATTCTTGCCTAGAGAATTCCATGGAGACAAGAGCCTGGCCAGCTACAGTCCATGGGGTTGCAAAGAGTTGGACACTACAGAGAGAGTGAACGTTCATGCAAGGAGTTTCAAGTTGGTACATCTCTGTATTTAAGGGATTAGGGAGAAGCCAAATTGGATTTGGTCTTTAAATTCAATTGTCTTTATTTGATCCAGCTTTGCCTGTCCTGTAGTCAATATACTTCAATAGAATTTACACAAAGGTTTTTTTATTATATATAATTACATATAGGAGGAAACCCCCCTTCAGTTTCTCTAGAAGAAAACTGGAAAACCATTCATTCAATCAGACCCAATTACACATTTAGTGACTAAATGCTTTAGCAATAAGAGAAACAATTTTCATATATATATTAATAATAAGCCAATTTTAATAAATTATCATTCTAACAAATTTATCAGCTATAATGAAGTATATGCTAGAATTTTGCAAACTAATTTAGAATTCTAGTTGTACTTACTAGGCTTTCCTCTGCTTGTTATATTTCTTTAGATTTCCTCCTACCATTTCTTTGTCTTTACCATCAGAAAAATACCATTGATTATTAAACGTTCAACTCAAGCATTACCTCCTCTATGAAGAGTCTCATGACATTCTATTTAAAATTCAAAAGTATTTGTTTTTGGCCTCAATATGTGACTATTTATTGAAAAATATAGGAGAAATGGAATAGTATTTTATTTTCTTCAGATATATTTAATATCAAAAATGTGCAAAACAATGCATTTACAAATTCATTTGCCCTGTTTTCAGATGTATATCTGCAAGGAGAAGGGGATGAATTAGGAAAGGTAAATAACGAGGCAAAGAAAAATACTAGGAATCTAATTACCTTAGTATATGTTTCCTTTGTTTTTATTTCAGTATT
This sequence comes from Madoqua kirkii, assembly GCA_006408675.1. Classification (NCBI taxonomy): domain Eukaryota; kingdom Metazoa; phylum Chordata; class Mammalia; order Artiodactyla; family Bovidae; genus Madoqua; species Madoqua kirkii. Next base: position 18,989 of record SJYC01139862.1, on the reverse strand, counting down.
ATCTTTAATACCTAAGGTAGAATATATACTTGCTTAAGCTGAAGATATGAAGAGATTCATCATGGGTGAGAAGGGGAAAGAAATGCGAAAAATGCTAACCTGACCAAGAGGAACTCAGTACGATTTATTATTCTCCTCATGTTTTAGGTGAAATCCTTACAACTAAAGTATTTATTATTCTCTTCTTGCGATTTCATAAGAGAATCTCTTTATACCACATTTATAAGGTCTATTTCCCACAGTCTCCTTAGATCCTTTCTCTGTGTAGATCTTAGAGGCACCTAGAAGAACACATACTCACAAGCTCAATTCTTCAATTTTCTTACATGCATGCACTGGGATAGTAATATAATTGCATATGCAGTTATAAAGAAACTGTTTCCAGTGAGACAAACAAAGGACACATATTATATCAGCAGTTCAGCAAGGGCGTGATGTAATTCTCTTGAGGAATGGAGTCAATAACAAATCATAAATAATAGTGTAATTTTGCCAGCTTTCAGTGGCTTCTAAATGCATGAATACTGGACAACAAAATAAGTGTCAATTCTAGGGCTCTATTTCCAGTGTATTCTGAGACACATAATTTCACTTCACAAGGCTGAGAGAAGTGGAAACAGTGATAAGAGCTGACCATAATACTTTTGAAATCTCTTTCTAGGAGATTCAGGCATTTTAAAAATTAAAGTTTCAGTTCAGTTCAGTTCAGTTGCTCAGTCGTGTCTGAATCTTTGTGACCCCATGAATCACAGAATGCCAGGCCTCCCTGTCCATCATCAACTCCCGGAGTCTATCCAAACTCATGTCCATCGAGTCGGTGATGCCATCCAGCCATCTCATCCTCTGTCACTCCCCTTCTCCTCCTGCCCCTAATCCCTCCCAGCATCAGAGTCTTTTCCAGTGAGTCAGCTCTTCACATGAGCTGGCCAAAGTTCTGGAGTTTCAGCTTTAGCATCATTCCTTCCAAAGAACACCCAGGGCTGATTTCCTTCACAATGGACTGGTTGGGTCTCCTTGCAGTCCAAGGGACTCTCAAGAGTCTTCTCTAACACCACATTCAAAAGTGGTAATTCTTCAGCGTTTAGCTTTCTTCACAGTCCAACTCTCGCATCCATACATGACCACTAGAAAAACCATAACCTTGAGTAGATGGACCTTTGTAATGCCATAAAGAAATCCTAATAATAAGTCGCTTACTCCTTGGAAGAAAGGTTATGACCAACTTAGATAGCATGTTGAAAAGCAAAGACATTACTTTGTCAATAAAGGTCCATCTAGTCAAGGCTATGGTTTTTCAAGTGGTCATGTATGGATGCGAGAGTTGGACTGTGAAGAAAGCAGAATGCAGAAGAATTGATGCTTTTGAACTGTGGTGTTGGAGAAGATCTTGAGAGTCCCTTGGACTGCAAGGAGACCCAACCAGTCCATTCTGAAGGAGATCAGCTCTGGGAATTCTTTGGAAGGAATGATGCTAAAGCTGAAACTCCAGAACTTTGGCCACTTCATGCGAAGAGTTGACTCACTGGAAAAGACTCTGATGCTGGGAGGGATTAGGGGCAGGAGGAGAAGGGGAGCGACAGAGGATGAGATGGCTGGATGGCATCACCGACTCGATGGACATGAGTTTGGATAGACTCCGGGAGTTGATGATGGACAGGGAGGCCTGGCATTCTGCAATTCATGGGGTCGCAAAGAGTTGGACATGACTGAGTGACTGAACTAAACTGAATGAAATAATAAAATATCTGGTGAAAATGTAGAATAATGAGTGTTTTTGCAATAACATCGTATCTAATATCATAAAAGGAAATTAAGAAGACAGTCTTTGCAACATAGGTGTTATATTTTTTTTATCCCCAAATCCTTTAATAGTTGTTCATTAGGTCACTAGTGGGGAAATAATTAGATTAGAGGAACAGCTCTATATAGTCCATGAGGTCACAAAGAATCGGATATGACTTTCACTTTCAATTTTCCCTTCTCTTGTATGACACAAACTTGACCATCACAGTCCAATTATTTTGTAGAATGTCCCTAAGTGGGGTGTGTTTGATGAGTCCTCATGGTTAGATCAGATTTTCTGGGAATGCCATGGAAGTAAGGCTCTTTCCCTCCCATGTATCTGTTCAAGTTATTCCTGGTATGAATTTGCCTTATGACTGATAACTGTCACTGATAATTTAACTAAGATGGGGCTTGCCAGAATTTGTCCCAGTTAAGTTATATATTTTCCTTTGGTATTTAGTACTTTGTGGGAGAAACTTTGAAACTATAGAGATTTGTTACGTTATCTTTGTTCCATATTTTTTTTTCAATGGGTAATAAGTAGCCACTATCATCTCTTTAACATTCAATTTGTTCCAGATTAGGCCTGTAGGAGCACCATAATCTGGCTTTGGCATATTTTTTACATGTGCTTGGTATTCTTTGATAATTTCTTTGCTTTTTGGTACAACAGTGTATTCAATGTACTTTCACTAACCTGGCCCTGGAGTTATCCATTTTCTGAAGAAGTTTTGTCTTTTTTCATACAAATCACTAGAAGCTCAGATTTGCATTAATTTATTTGGCTTTCAACCACATAACAGTGATGTCCACTATGTAGTTCTTGTCAGTTTTTATCTCATGAATTCACAAGTTTAGTTTCTATTCCATTTCTTCAAGCTTCATCATGTACTATAGATGTTATTCTAGCACCTTCAAGAGGGTCCTCACATAAGGATGCAGGAATTTTCTTTTTCCTTTTTTCTGGATATACCATATCATGGATTCACTGACAGTGAACTCACAACAACTCTATGAATTACACCTGAAAGTAACATGTGTACCACATACACTGTGTCTATAATGTACATCCAGGCTTCTTGTTACTAGGACCATTAGACAGCACTATATTTGGAGGCATTTTAAACAGCAAATTATCACCAAAATGACAAGAATGTTTAAATCATGGCACAAAATACATCATGAGAGGACATTTATTTATAGTATTTGAGGTGAAACTTAAAGGAAGAGTATTACCTTGTTTGACCCCAGCTGGGACACGTATAATTTCTCATACACTGAGCATGTCCATACATGACCATAAAAAGCTCTGAATATTAATTTTGGGTAACAAATTGAACTATGTTGTGCTCCTATTCATCTGTGATAGTTTTCATTGTTCTTAAATCAGTTTTGTCTGAAAGCAATGTAATTAATGATATCCATGTGTAGAGTCATCACTAGTTTTGTTGGAAGAGGATGTTTGCTATGGCCAGTATGTTCTCTTGGCAAAACTCTGTTAGTCTTTGGCTGGCTTTATTTTCTACTTCAAGGCCAAATTTGCCTGTTACTCCAGGTATCTCTTGACTTCCTACTTTTGCATTCCAGCCCCCTATAATGAAAAGGACATCTTTTTAGGTGTTAGTTCTAGAAGGTTTTGTATGTCTTCATACAACTGTTCAAATTCATTGTCTTCAGCATTACTGGTTGGGGCAAAGATTTAGATAACTATGATATTGAATGGTTTGCCTTGGAAATAAACAGAGATTATTCTGTCATTTTTGAGACTGCATCCAAAAACTGCATTTCAGACTCTTGTTGATTATGATGGTTACTCCATTTCTTCTAAGGGGTTCTTGTCCACAGTAGTAGATATAGTGGTCATCTGAGTTAAATTCTCCCATTCCAGCCCATTTTAACTCACTAATTCCTAAAATGTGGATGTTCACTCTTGCCATCTCCTATTTAACCACTTCCAATTTACCTGGACTCATGGACCTAACATTACAGATTTCTATGCAACATTGTTTTTACAGCATTGGACTTTAATTCCATCACCAGTCACATTCACAAGTGGGTGTTGTTTTTGCTTTGGCTCTGTCTCTTCATTCTTACTGGAGTTATTTCTTGAGTCTTCTCCAGTAGCATACTAGGCACCTATTGACCTTGGGAGTTCATCTTTCAGTGTCATATCTTTGTGCCTTTTCATACTGTTCTTGGGGTTCCCAAGGCAAGAATACAGAAGTGGTTTGCCATTCCCATCTCCAGTGGGCCACATTTTATCAGAACTCTCCACCATAACCTGTCTGTCTTGGATAATACTATATGGAATGGTTAACGGTTTAATTGATTTAGACAAGGCTTTGGTCCATGTGATCAATTTGATTAGTTTTCTGTGACTGTGGGTTTTATTTGGTCTGCCCTCTGAGGGATAAGGATAAGAGGCTTTTGGAAGTTTCCTGATAGGAGAGACTGTCTATGAGGAAAATTGGCTCTTGATCTGATGTGTGGGGCCATGATCAGTAAATTTTAATTGAATTTTCTGTATTCTTTGCAGCCAAGATGGAGAAGATCTATACAGTTAGCAAAACAAGACCGGAGCTGATTGTAGCTCAGATCACGACTCTATTACAAACTTCAGATTTAAATTGAAGAAAGTAGGTAAAACCACAGGGCTATTCAGGTATGACCTAAATCAAATCCTTTATGATTATACAGTGGAAGTGACAAATAGATTCAAAGAAAGATATGATAAACACAATGCTTAAAGAACTATGAATGGAGGTTCGAGACATTATACAGGAGGTAATGCTCAAGATCATCCCCAAGAAAAAGAAAAGCAAAAGGAAAAATGTTTGTCTGAGGAGACCTTACATATAGCTGAGAAAAGAAGAGTAGCTAAAAGCAAAGGAGAAAAGGAAAGATATACCCATCTGAATACAGAGTTCCAAAGAATAGCGAGAAGAGATAAGAAAGCCTTCCTTAGGACGCAATGCAAAGAAATAGAGGAAAACAACAGAATGTGAAAGACTAGCGATATCTTCAAGGAAATTAAAGATACCTAGGGAACATTTCATGCAAAGATTGATGCAGTAAAGGACAGAAGTGGTAGGGACGTAACATAAACAGAAGATATTAAGAAGCAGTGGCAAGGATACACAGAAGACTATACAAAAAAGATCTTCATGACCTATATAATGACGATGGTGTGATCACTTGCCCAGAGCCAGACATCCTGGAATATGAAGTCAGTGGACCTTAGGGAGCATCATTATGAACAAAGCTAGTGGAGGTCATGGAATTCCAGTTGAGCTATCCTAAAAGATGATGCTGTGAAAGTGTTGCCCTCATTATGCCAGCAAATTTGGAAAACTCAACAGTGGCCACATGACTGGAAAAGGTCAGTTTTCAAGAGTTAAATATGCAGAATATATCATATAAGTTAAACATGCAGAGCACATGATGCAAAATGCCAGGCTGGATGAAGCATAAGCTGGAATTAAATTTGCCAGGAGAAATATCAATAATCTCAGATATGCAGATAATGCCATCTTATGGCAGAAAGTGAAGAACTAAAGAACATCTTGATGAAGGTGAATAAGGAGAGTGGAAAGTTGGCTTAAAACTCAACATTCAGAAACCTAAGATCATGGCATCTTGTCCCATCACTTCATGGGAAATAGATGGTGATACAATAGAAATCGTGAAAGACTTCATTTTGTTGGGCTACAAAGTCACGCAGATGATGACTGCAACCATGAAACTTAAAGATGCTAGCTTGCTCCTTAGAAGAAAAGCTATGACAAACCTGTGGTGGTGAGTCGTTCAGTCGTGTCCAATTCTTTGTGACCCCGTGGACTGTAACCTACTAGGCTTCTCCGTCCATGGGATTCTCCAGGCAAGAATACTGGAGTGGATTGCCATTTCCTTCTCCAGGAATGACAAACCTAGGAAACATAAAGCAGAGACATTACCTTGTCAACAAAGATCCATCTAGTCAAAGCTATGGTTTTTCCAGTATTCATGCATGGATGTGAGAGTTGGACTGTAAAGAAAGCTGAATGACAAAGTATTGATGCTTTTGAAGACTCTTGAGTGTCCTTAGGACTGCCAAGAGATCCAACCAATCAATCCTAAAGGAAATCAGTCCTGAATATTCATTGGAAGTATTGATGCTGAAACTGAAACTCCAATATTTTGGCCCACTGATGAGAAGAACTGACTCATTGGAAAAGACTTTAATGTTGGTAAAGATTGAAGGTGAGAGGAGAAGAGGACAACAGAGGATGAGATGATTGGATGATGTCACCTATTATATGGAAATGAGTTTGAGTAAGCTCCAGGAGTTAGTAATGGTCAGTGAATCCTGGAGTGCTGCAGGGGTCGCAAAGGGTCGGACACGACTGAGTGATTGAACTAAACAGAGTTTCAATATAGGATGATGAAAAAGTTCTGGAGCTGAGTTGTGGTGGTGGTTACATTTAAAAATGTGATTATTTTAATGACATTGAACTGTATATTGAAAAATAGCTAAAATTGTAAGTTTTGTCTTATGGATATTTTATGACAACAACAAAAATTCTTTATCACATACTTTATTAAACGGAAAACAAAAAAACCCTATGGATTTTGAATCAAAATAATTTCAATTTAGACATTTCAAAATGGAGATTATAATAGGCTGAATAATGACCCACTGCATGGTGACGGCAGCCATGAAATTAAAAGACACTTACTCCTTGGAAGAAAAATTGTGACCAACCTGGAGAGCATGTTGAAAAGCAGAGATATTACTTTGCTAACAAAGGTTCATCTAGTCAAGGCTATGGTTTTTCCTGTGGTCATGTATGGATGTGAGTGTTGGAATGTGAAGAAAGCTGAGTGCAGAAGAATTGATGCTTTTGAACTGTGGTGTTGGAGAAGACTCTTGAGAGTCCCTTGGACAGCAAGCAGATCCAATCAGTCCATTCTGAAGGAGGTCAGCCCTGGGAATTCTTTGGAAGGAATGATGCTGAAGCTGAAATTCCAGTACTTTGGCCACCTCACGCGAAGAGTTGACTCACTGGAAAATACTCTGATGCTGAGAGGGATTGGGGGCAGGAGGAGAAGGGGACGACAGAGGATGACATGGCTGGATGGCAACACTGACCCGATGGACGTGAGTCTGAGTGAACTCCAGGAGTTGGTGATGGACAGGGAAGCCTGGTGTGCTGTAGTCCTTGAGGTCACAAAAAGTCAGACATGACTGAGTGACTGAACTGAACTGAAAGATGTTTATGTCCTAATCTCTAGAACCTGTGAAGATGTCAGTTTACATATTGAAAGGGAATTTGCAAACGTGATCAAGTTAAGCATCTTGACATATAGAGAAGTTTATGCATTATCCAGGTGAAATTAATAAGGCAATTTATGAAATTTCAGAGAAGGTAATGGGACAACAGAAGCAGAATCATATTAGGAATACAATGTAAGGAATGTAGACAGTCTCTGAAAGCTGAAACAGGCAAATAAACAGATTCCTACTTAGACTCCTTAGCAGAACAGAGACCTGGTAATCCATTTTAGACTTCTAACCTCCAAATCAGTAAAGTAATAAATCTATGCTTCAGCCCAACAGATTTGCAGTAATTTGTTGCAGTGATAATAGAAAACTAATACAGAGATATCTTACAGTCAGTTGAAGAAACAGTTGCTGTTTTCAAAACAGGGCAAGATTAATCCTATAGAAATTATTATATTGATGACTTATGGATAAATAAATGGCAACCCACTCTAGTATTCTTGTCTGGAGAATCCCACAGACAAAAGAGCCTGGCAGGGTACAGTCCATGGGGTCGCAAGAGTTGGACACGATTTAGCGACTAAACCACCACCACTTTGAATCTGATGATTTAAATCCTGGTAAATGATTTAAATCCAGTCTGTCTGTGGGTGTAATATCAACATAGCACCATCAGTGAAGTGGGTATTTTCAGACATCTTGGTAACTAGGTTTTAAAGCATTGGAAACATAGAAATGAATCAGAAATGTCTTCTAGAGGAAACAGCTAGAGATTGCAGACGGAAGAAAGGAACATGTAGAATATTTCTGCATAATGTTAAAGATTCAATTAAAAAAAACATAATTCAAACAATATATTCAATGTTGTTATATAATGGGACTAGAAATCCTTATGAACTCATGGTGCTGTGATTTTACTAACTCAAATTCTCTGCAATGGGATGATACTTAGCATTTGCTTGGCAGATGATGAGAGCATTATTTAGCATAGTCCATATCTAGAAGGGGAAAAAATAATACACTCATTGAAAAGTAGTTAGCCAATTATTTGCCTATGTAGATAAAAATTGCAATCATGTATCCCATTGCTCATATGAATTGAAAGATAATTCCATATGTGTCAAAATGCAGACTATTGTGGATAAACCCATGCCATCTTAGTGCTTTTGTGTCCCATAAACAAAAATGAACTTGATTCATTCACCACAGATATGAAGCTCATTTTCTTCATAAAAATACAAAAAGGCATGGAAAGAAATATCTAACTGTGCAAGTAGATTTATTCAGAATTCACTTATTCATTTGTTTTTTAAGTAAAACTTGTTTTGACGTACCCTCTGACTCATGGCTAACTGTAGTGTTGAGGATAATGTGTAGCAGAATCAATACACTATTGTAAAGTTAAGAAAAGAAGGAAAGAAAAGAAGAGAAAAATTAATCTCTTAAAAATTAAAAGAAAATATAATCGTTAAAAATGATGAATTCATCAAATCACCATCATGTACATTTTAAATATCTTAAAAATATAATGTCATACAGAAATCCTAATGATAGCTAGCTGGAAGCATCTTTTCAGCACAGGGATCCCAGCTCAGTGATCTACAATGACCTCAAGCGGTGAGAGAGAGGCTTAAGATGGAGGGATATATGTTTACTTATAGCTGATTTATGTTGAATAGCACAAACCAACACAACATTGAAAAGCAGTTATCTTCCAATAAAAAATTTAAAGAATTTTTTTTAATTTCAAAAATAAAACTACATACTAACTTTTATAAAGAAAGCTGAGCCCTGAAGAATTAATGCTTTTGAACTATAGATTTGGAGAAGACTCTTGAGAGTCCCTTGGACTGCAAGGAGATCCAATCAGTCCATCCTAAAGGAAATCAGTCCTGAATATTCACTGGAAGGATTGATGTTGAAGCTGAAACTCCAATACTTTGGCCACCTGGTGCAAAGACCTGACTCATTTGAAAAGACCCTGATGCTGGCAAAGACTGAAGACAGGAGGAGAAGGCAATGACAGAAGATGAGACGGCTGGATGATATCACTGACTCAATGGACATGAGTTTGGGTAAACTCCAGGAGTTGGTGATAGACAGGGAAGCCTGGCATGCTGCAGTCCATGGGACCAGAAAGAGTCAGACGTGACTAACTGACTGAACTGAACTGAACTAACTTTCAAAAAAAAAATATTTAGTAAAAATGTAGAATGAAGAGTATTCATGCAATAATGTCATCTTAGCAGAGATAGAGATTAAGAAGACAATCTTTCAGTAGAGAAATTATCAATTTTCTTATGTCAAAATTCTTTCAATAGACTTCCATAAGGTCACTAATGGGAAAAAATAACTAGATGAAAGGGGAAATTCTGCATCAGTTTCAGATGATATTTATATCACCACTAGAAATGAGGAAAACCCAATTTCACTGCATCATATGTTTTGACACGCTGCTGCTGCTGCTGCTAAGTCACTTCAGTCATGTCCCACTCTGTGTGACACTATAGACGGCAGCCCACTAGGCCCTACCGTCCCTGGGATTCTCCAGGCAAGAGAACTAGAGTGGTTTCCCATTTCCTTCTCCAAAGCATGAAAGTGAAAAGTGAAAGTGAAGTCACTCAGTCATGTCTGACTCTTAGCAACCCCATGGACTGTGGCTTACCAGGCCATGGGATTTTTCCAGGCAAGAGTACTGGAGTGGGTTGTCATTGCCTTATCCGATTTTGACATGAACATTACATGAAAGTCTGAATCACAGATGTATTTTCAAAATTTTAGTTAGTTAGAAATATGTCTAGATGATTAAAATATTGATGAATTCAGGGTAACACAATTTTTATATAATAATCATGCTTAAAGAATATGTCCATAAAATGTAGAGACATTCCTTGTCATGTTCATAAGAACTATGATTATTCTACAGCAAATTTCAGGAAATATCCGATTTTGACATGAACGTTACATGAAAGTCTGAATCACAGAAGTATTTTCAAAATTTTAGTTAGTTAGAAATATGTCTAGATGATTAAAATATTGATGAATTCAGGGTAACACAATTTTTATATAATAATCATGCTTAAAGAATATGTCCATAAAATGTAGAGACATTCCTTGTCATGTTCATAAGAACTATGATTATTCTACAGCAAATTTCAGGAATGTAGATTAGAAAAACTCAATTCTCACCTTTATGATTAGCAAGACATGTACGTTCTTTATATTCAAGCCCTCGTAAATGAACAAAAAGTTACAGAAAACAGTACTCAACGTGTAAATGGTTGTGCAAATAGGGACTAGCATATTTGTTGACATTATAGTATTCTTAATGATAAGAACAAAGAGTTGTATTACATTTTCAGAGAAAACCACTTCTTCATCCTGCTTCGAATCTGTTGGGTCTTTACACTATAGATTATTGGATTCATCATGGGAGGAAAGAGAATATAGATGTTTCCCATAAGACATGAACCAAAGGTGAGAGATGCTTTCCAAAGCGGTGTACCATAGTGAGACCAATGATGGGAATGTAGAAAACCAGAACTGCACAGAGGTGGGAGACACAGGTCTCCAGAGCCTTGAGCCTCTCTTTTCGAGATGCAATTGCCAGCACTGTATGCAAGATGAAAACATAGGAGATGAGAATAAGGACAGCATCCAATAACAAGGTACAAATCACCAGAGCCAGGGCATAGAAGCTATTGAAGCGAATGTCAGAGCAGGCCAGCCGGAGTAGATCCTGGTGCAGGCAGAAGGAATGAGAGAGAATATGAGGTCTGCAGTAAGGAAAGAACTTCAAACGGATGATGACAGGAAGAATAGACAAAGAGCTTCTTGCCAAAATGGTCACCATGAAGTAAATGATGCGGCTATTAGTCAGAATGGATGTATATCTTAGAGGATTGCAAATTGCTATAAAGCGATCAAAAGCCATGGCAAGAAGGACTCCAGACTCCATGAAAGATAGTCCATGAACAAAATAAGTCTGGGAGATGCAAGCATCTAGACCAATCTCCTGGATGAGGCCCCACATAGTCCCCAGCACTGTGTATACTGTGGACAGCCCCATGAACAGGTCGGTGAGGGCCAGCATGGCTAGGAAGTAAAACATGGGCTCATGCAGGCTCGGCTCAGTATGAACCACATGCAGCACCAGGCAGTTTCCCAGGAAAACCACAGCATAGATCAAAGAAAAGGGAACTGAAAACCAGGGATAGTATTGTTCTAGGCCAGGGAACCCCGTGAGAATAAATATCGAAGAGTTGATATTGGAAGCAGAAGAAGCAGACATGAATATTTGAAAAATAATTTCCAAGTTAAAATAAATATTTATTCAAAGTTTTGTTTAAACTGTCTGCTGCCTATAAGAATAGTCAGATATAACACAGCTTCTTGGATTATCACTCAGGGAAAGCTGATTGTAGAATCCCAGGGAGTGTCAACTCTGTATTAGAAGTTATAGCACAAGGTGACTTCATAGGGAACTCCTTGGTATTAGTCTCAGAAGTTAGAGAAGATAATCAAGATCCTGCTGATTTTAAGCAGAGTGGGTCATAAACTTCATTCCCTTTCAGTTTCTCTGAGAGACTAGCAGCACACAAGCCAGGTGACAGTGACTGCAGTTATTGAGAGCACAATGCTGTCTTGCTCTGCTGCTCCTGAGAAGCCTCTGCACAGTCTCTCCATCCCAAGTCTTTGAGCCCAGGCAGTCAGAGTGTTCACATTTATGAGGAAAGAAAGTAGAGGACTGATTGTGTGAGTCCAGTGAACCTATGCTCCTGGGACACCTGTGTCCCCTTGGTTGAATGATGCAAGTGAGAGATTCTGTGTGGTCACTTAGAAACTAGTAGTGCCCTGGAAATGCGAGGAACAGATGAGTAACTGTATTTTCCCGGGAGTCCACAACTCTTTTTTTAATCTTAGAGGAACATAAATGCATGGACTGAAAATTCAACGCTTACTCAAAAGAAGAAGGCAAAACATGAACATTCAATGGGAAAATAGAATATCAGAATTCTGAAGCATTTTTCTTAACTTGTTTTCACTTTGAAATAAGAAATATATTTAGTAAGTTTTATTTATTGTTTTATTTACTTATTTATTATTTATTGCTTATTTATTATTTATTGCTTTATTCTTAAAGAGATGGGAATACCAGACTATCTTACCTGCCTCTTGAGAAATCTGTATGCAGGTCAGGAAGCAATACTTAGAACTGGAATACTTAGAACTGTTCAATACTTGAACAACAGACTGGTTCCAAATCAGGAAAGAAGTATATCAAGGCTGAATATTGTCAACCTGTTTATTTAACCTACATGCAGAGTACATTATGTAAAATGCAGGGCTGGATGAAGCACAAGTCAAGATTGCCAGGAGAAATAGTAACAACCTCAGATATGCAGATGACACCACCCTTATAGCAGAAAGCAAGGAAGATTAAAGAGTCTCTTGATGAAAGTGAAAGAAGAGAGTGAAAAACCTGGCTTAAAACTCAACATTCAGAAAACTAAGATCATGGCACCCAGTCACATCATTTCTTGGCAAAGAAGTTGGGAAATAATGGAAACAGTGAGAGACATTATTTCTTGGGCTCCAAAATCACTGGAGATGGTGACTGCAGCCATGAAATCAAAAGACGCTTGCTCACTGGAAGAAAAGCTTAGCCAACCTGTTGCTGCTGCTGCTGCTAAGTCACTTCAGTCGTGTCCAACTCTGTGTGACCGCATAGACGGCAGCCCACCAGGCTCCCCCGTCCCTGGGATTCTCCAGGCAAGAACACTGGAGTGGGTTGCCATTTCCTTCTCCAATGCATGAAAGTGAAAAGTGAAAGTGAAGTCGCTCAGTCTAGAGAGCATATTAAAAAGCAGAAAATACTATGCCAATAAAGGTCCTTCTAGTCAAAGCTATGGGTTTTCAAGTAGTCATGTATGGATGTGTGAGTTGGACTATAAAGAAGGATGAACACCAGAGAATTGATGCTTTTGAACTGTGTTGTTAGAGAAGACTCTTGAGAGTCCCTTGGACTGTACAGAGATCCAACCAGTCAATCCTAAAGGAAATTGGTCCTGAATATTCTTTGGAAAGACTGATGCTGAAGCTGATACTCCAATAATCTGGCCACCTGATGCAAAGAATTGACTCAATGGAAAAGACCTTGATTCTGGGAAAGAAAGAGCATATTAAAAAGCAGAAAATACTATGCCAATAAAGGTCCTTCTAGTCAAAGCTATGGGTTTTCAAGTAGTCATGTATGGATGTGTGAGTTGGACTATAAAGAAGGATGAACACCAGAGAATTGATGCTTTTGAACTGTGTTGTTAGAGAAGACTCTTGAGAGTCCCTTGGACTGTACAGAGATCCAACCAGTCAATCCTAAAGGAAATTGGTCCTGAATATTCTTTGGAAAGACTGATGCTGAAGCTGATACTCCAATAATCTGGCCACCTGATGCAAAGAATTGACTCAATGGAAAAGACCTTGATTCTGGGAAAGAATGAAGGCAGGAGGAGAAAGGGACACAGAGGATGAGATAGTTGAATGGCATCACGGACTCAGTGGACATAAGTTTGAGTAAGCTCCAGGAGTTGGTAATGGACAGGGAAGCCTGGTGTGCTGCAATTAATGAGATCACAAAGAGTTTGACATGACTGAGCAATTGAACTGATTTATTGTTTTTCTCTAAATTTCTTTTTTTTTTTGAGTTGACCTTTCTGTCTTCTAAACTGTAGCGAAATATGCCTCCTTTTTGACAGGCATAATAAAGAGAACCACATATTTATTTATCTTTCCTTCCTGTTATATTGCCCTCTGTGCTTCCAAGGCTTGCCACAGACTCGGCTGCGAGAATGTTTCCTTGTGTTTAGAAACCTCTCTTTTTAAGAGTCTCTTCCCGGGATGAGATTCCCTTCCCGGGATGGAGCTCCCTCCCTACCTCCTTTGTCTCTTTTTTTGTCTTTTGTATTTTTTCCTACCTGTTTTTGAAGCCAATGATCTGCTTTGCTGGATGCCTGATGTCCTCTGCCAGCATAGGCATTTCTCAAAAGAATACATACGGATGGCTAACAAACACATGAAAAGATTTCAACATCATTCATTATCAGAGAAATGCAAATCAAGACCATAATGAGGTACCATTTCACACCAGTCAGAATGGCTGCGATCCAAAAGTCTACAAGCAATAAATGCTGGAGAGGGTGTGGAGAAAAGAGAACCCTCTTACACTGTTGGTGGGAATGCAAACTAGTACAGCCACTATGGAAAACAGTGTGGCGATTCCTTAAAAAATTGCAAATAGAACTGCCTTATGACCCAGCAATCCCACTGCTGGGCATATACACTGAGGAAACCAGAATTGAAAGAGACACATGTACTCCAATGTTCATAACAGCATTGTCTATAATAGCCAGGACATGAAAACAACCTAGATGTCCATCAGCAGATGAATGGATAAGAAAGCTGTGGTACATATACATGATGGAGTATTACTCAGCCCTTAAAAAGAATAAATTTGAATCAGTTCTAATGAGATGGACACAAATGTACAGAATTTGCCTCTGAGGTAGAGACAGAGGGTGGGAGGATTTGGGAAAATGGCATTGAAACATGTATACTATCATGTAAGAAACAAAGTGCCAGTCTGTGTTTGATACAGGGTACTGGATGCTTGGGGCTGGTGCACCAGGATGATCTAGAGAGATGATATGGGGTGGGAGGTGGGAGAGGGTTTCAGGATTGGGAGCTCGTGTACACCTGTTGCTGATTTATGTCAATGTATGGCAAAACCAATACAGTATTGTAAAGTATAATAAAGTAAAAATAAAAAATAAAGAGAACCATATAATAAAATTTTTTGAAAATATGCTATAATGATGACACACATTTGAGCTTCACAGGTAACGCTAGTGGTAATAATACACCTACAATGCAAGGGAAATAGATTTGATCCCTGGGTGAAGAAGACGCCCTGGAGGAATAAATGGCAACCTGCTTTGGTATTCTTGCCTAGAAAATTCATTAGACAGAGGAGCCTGGCAGGTTACAGTTCATGAGGTTGAAAAAATCAGATAAGACTGAGCAGAGACACATATTGCTAAAACATTCAATTAGGGTTAATTATACTTAGTTCATCAAGCACTTATCCATGAAATATTTAACGTATTTTCTCATCTTCATATGTGTATGATTATTGTTAAGTGCTGTATATGAAACTTTAGATAACTTTTATTCAATTTGTTCCTCTGAGACAACTCAGTAAATCTTTTCTTGTTTGAAAGTTTCAAATATAGCACACAAAACAGTTTTCTTGATTCATTTAGAGTAAGTTTCTTATCTGATGTCTCATGATCCACAAATTCCTTAGTATGTGTTTTCTATAAATAATGACAATCTCCTACATGACAATAATACAACCATCAAATCATGAAATTAACACTGATACATGACTATCTTTGAAACTGTAGAACTCAAGGCTGTATATTGTCACCCTGCTTATTTAACTTCTCTGCAGAGTACATCATGAGAAATGCTGGGCTGGAAGAAGCACAAGCTGGAATCAAGATTGCTGGGAGAAATGTCAATAACCTCAGATATGCAGATGATACCACTCTTACGGCAGAAAGTGAAGAGAAGCTAAAAAGCCTCTTGATGAAAGTGAAAGAGGAGAGCGAAAAAGTTGGCTTAAAGCTCATCATTTAGAAAACAAAGATCATGGCATCCAATCATCACTTCATGGGAAATAGGGAAACAGTAAAAACAGTGTCAGACTTTATATTTTGGGGCTCCAAAATCACTGCAGATGGTGACTGCAGCCATAAAATTAAAAGACACTCACTCCTTGGAAGAAAAGTAATGACCAACCTAGACAGCATATTCAAAAGCAGAGACATTACTTTGTAAACAAAGGTCCGTCTAGTCAAGGCTATGGTTTTTCCAGTGGTCATGTATGGATGTGAGAGTCGGACTGTGAAGAAAGCTGATTGCCGAAGAATTGATACTTTTGAAGTGTGGAGTTGGAGAAGACTCTTGAGAGTCCCTTGGACTGCAAGGAGATCCAACCAGTCCATTCTGGAGGAGATCAGCCCTGGGATTTCTTTGGAAGGAATAATGCTACAGCTGAAACTTCAGTACTTTGGCCACCTCATGCGAAGAGTTAACTCATTGGAAAAGACTCTGATGCTGGGAGGGATTGGGGATAAGAGGACAAGGGGACGACCGAGGATGAGATGGCTGGATGGCATCACTGACTTGATGGATGTGAATCTCCAGGAGTTGATGACGGACAGGGAGGCCTGATGTGCTGCGATTCATAGGGTCACAAAGAGTCAGACAAGACTGAGCGACTGAGCTGAACTGACTGAACTGAATATAACTTTCTCCAATTGTACCTTTAATGTAATTTATATTAAAACGATTCTGGTTCAAAATTATTTGTGTTAGTATTAATAGTTCTATTATTTTAGTCTCTTCTCTGATACTTCCTCTAACTTGTCTTGTTTTATTTGACACAAACTTGAACATCACAGGTCATGTATTTTGTAGAATATCCCTCAATGGGGTTTTCTTGATGGGTCCTCACTGTTGATTCCAGTTATTCAGGAATGCCATGGTTGTCAGTCTCTTTTCTTCCCATGCCTCTGTTTCAGGTTTTTCCTGTTATGAATTTGCCCCATTGTGGATCTTGTTAGGTGAGGTCAGCCAGGGTTTGTCGCTATAAAGTTACATATTTTCTTTTGGCATTTAATAAGTATTTTGGGGAAGAGAATATTCACTATTATTATTTTTATTGTTCAATTTAATGTTAATTTTATAATGTTCCAGATTTGGCCAGTAGGGGCACCATAATCTCATATTTTTGTCTTGTGTTCATTATTCTTGAACGCTTCTTTGGTTTTTGGTACAACAGTGTATTCAATGTACTTTCACTAACCTGGCCCTGGAATCATCCATTTTCTCAAGAAATTATGGCCCTTTTTCATACAGATCCCTATTCAGAAGCTGAGATTTGCATTCTAGACAGGTCTTTTCTTTTCGATAAACAATGCTCCTATTGGTTCTTTCAGGGGCATTAGCTAGGTATTAAATCTACCTATTTATACTGAAAACCTTGATTCCACCTTTATACAGCTAATTCTCATTATTCATGGTAGTTGTGTTCTATAAAGTAGCCACATACACTGAACTGGTGACCACAGAAATATTGTTTCTAGGGGAAATACAACGCTATGTTTCTACAAGTCTTGGTCACAGCATCTTTGTTTTTTTGTTGTTGTTTGTTTGTTTGTTTGTTTTTGCTTTTGACAGCTTTGTGCATATAACAGCATAACAGAACTACTGTTATGTTATATAGATTCACTTTCCCATGACTATAAAACAAGACAGTCTCACAAGCACTGAAAACTAGTTCATGCACAACACTGTTTCCCTATATAACACTTAGCAGAATTTAAAAAATATCTTCCTGACTCCTGAGGGAGCACGTGTCAGAGACCTGTGTCCCCCACGATGACCAACACCTCAGCTCCAAGCTTACTTTCAACATTCAGAGGTCTAGTGGCCTCCTCTCCATGCTACCCTGGGTCACAATGTCAGCGAAAGTATGTCAAGCCCAGCAGTCGTGGGACTTAAAATGCACTGGAGCAAGAGGCCAGTACACGTTGGCAGCTCCAGGGAGAGTTCTGAGGAGTGGCCTATAAGGGATGCCAAGAAGCTCTTTGAGGTTAAGGATTCCACCAGAGTTCTACACCATGCTTTACTAAGATAACAGTGGCTTTTCTATGAAACTGGATAGGATTCAAATCCCATATCTGTTTTCTATGAATATGTGACCTGAGGACCTACCTGCATCATACATCCATAAGCTCAAGCCCTGAACCATTGGAGTGGAAACACTGACTCAAAGATCCTAGAGTACCAGAGAACTAATGTCAAGGAGTATCAGATAGCAAGAGCTCACACAAGGAAACCACATGAATACAAGACCCGGCATCACCCAACCACCAGTAGCACCCTGTGCAGGAGGCCTCATTTAAACAACAAACAAAGCAAAAATACAAACTCAAGCATCAGCAGACAGGATTACCACTTCACTCAACCCTGCCCATCAGAGGAAAAACAAACAAAAACTCAGCACAAGTCTCACCCTGTAGGAAGCTTACACAAATGACTGGACCAATTTTAGAAGGGTAGAAACCAAAAGAAGAAAGGATTCAACCTTCTTCAAGGAAAGAATTCAACATGAAGCCTGCAAAAAGATCTCAAACATAATAAGTTAAAAAAAAAAAGTAGTGACATAGAAGAGAAATACTACTCAAATGAAGATACAAAACAGAAACACAGAAGTTCAAATAAATGAAGAGGAAATAGGCAAACTACCTGGAAAAGAATTCAGAATAACGATAGTAAGTTCAGTTCAGTTCAGTCGCTCAGTCGTGTCCAACTTTTTGTGACTCCATGAATCGCAGCACACCAGGCCTCCCTGTTTATTACCATCTCTCAGAGTTCACTCAGATTCACGTCCATCGAGTCCGTGATGCCATCCAGCTATCTCATCCTCGGTCATCCCCTTCTCCTCCTGCCCCCAATCTGTCCCAGCAAAAGGGTCTTTTCCAATGAGTCAATTATTTGCATGAGGTGGCCAGAGTAGCGGAGTTTCAGCTTTAGCATCATTTCTTTCAAAGAAATCCCAGGGCTCATCTCCTTCAAAATGGACTGATTGGATCTCCTTGCAGTCCAAGGGACTCTCAAGAGTCTTCTCCAACACCACACTTCAAAAGCATCAATTCTTCAGCACTCAGCCTTCTTCATAGCCCAACTCTCACATCCATACATGACTACAGGAAAAACCATAGTTTTGACTAGATGGACCTTAGTTGGCAAAGTAATGCCTCTGCTTTTGAATATGCTATCTAGGTTGGTCATAACTTTTCTTCCAAGGAGTAAGCGT
>SJYC01139861.1:0-11449 GCA_006408675.1 Madoqua kirkii | reverse complement strand
CTCTTCACTTTCTGCCATAAGGGTGGTGTCATCTGCATATCTGAGGTTATTGATATTTCTCCCAGCAATCTTGATTCCAGCTTGTGTTTCTTCCAGTCCAATGTTTCTCATAATGTACTCTGCATATAAGTGAAACAAGCAGGGTGACAATATACAGACTTGGCGTATTCCTTTTCCTATTTGGAACCAGTCTGTTGTTCCATGTCCAGTTCTAACTGTTGCTTCCTAACCTGCATATAGGTTTCTTAAGAGGCAGGTCAAGTGGTCTGGTATTCCCATCTCTTTCAGAATTTTCCACAGTTTATTGTGATCCACACAGTCAAAGGCTTTGGCATAGTCAACAAAGCAGAAATAGATGCTTTTCTGGAACTTTCTTATGTTTTCCATGATCCAGAGGATGTTTGTAGTTTGACCTCTGGTTCTTCTGCCTTTTCTAAAACCAGCTTGAACATCAGGAAGTTCATGGTTCACGTATTGCTGAAGTCTGGCTTGGAGAATTTTGAGCATTACTTTACTAGCATGTGAGATGAGTGCAATTGTGCAGTAGTTTCAGCATTCTTTGGCATTGCCTTCCTTTGGGATTGGAATGAAAACTGACCTTTTCCAGTCCTGTGGCCACTGCTGAGTTTTCCAAATTTGCTGGCATATTGAGTGCAGCACTTTCACAGCATCATCTTTCAGGATTTGAAATAGCTCAACTGGAATTCCATCACCTCCATTAGCTTTGTTCGTAGTGATGCTTTTTGGCCCACTTGACTTCACATTCCAAGATGTCTGACTCTAAATGAATGATCACACCATCATAATTATTCGAGTCGTGAAGATCTTTTTGTACAGTTCTTTTATGTATTCTTTTCACCTCTTCTTAATACCTTCTGCTTCTGTTAGGTCCATACCATCTTTGTATGAAATGTTCACTTGGTATCTCTAATTTTCTTAAAGAGATCTATAGTCTTTCCCATTCTGTTGTTTTCTTCTATTTCTTTGCATTGATCGCTGAAGAAGGCTTTCTTATCTCTTTTTACTATTCTTTGGAATTCTGAATTCAGATGCTTATATCTTCCTTTTCTCCTTTGCTTTGCTTTTCTCTCCTTTTCACAGCTAAGTCCCCCCTAGACAGCCATTTTACTTTTCTGCATTTCTTTTCCATGGGGATGGTCTTGATCCTTGTCTCCTATACAATGTCATGAAACTCATTCCATAGTTCATCAGGCACTCTATCTGTCAGATCTAGGCCCTTAAATCTATTTCTCACTTTCACTGGGCATAGAAGGAACATGCTTCAACATAATAAAGGCCATATATCATAAGCCTACAGCAAACTTTATTGTCAGTGGTGAAAAACTGAAAACATTCCCCCTAAGATCAGGAACAAGACAACAAGGTCCACTTCCACAGCTATATTCAACATAGTTCTGGACGTCATAGCTATAGCAATCAGAGAAGAAAAAAATAAATAAATAAAATGAATCCAGATCAGAAAGGAAGAAATTCAGCTCTCATTGTTTGTAGATGACATGATACTGTACATACAAAATGCTAAAGAAGTATAAGAAACTTCAAGAGCTAATCAGTGAATTTAACAAAGTTGTAGAATATAAAATCAATACACAGAAATCGCTTGGATTTCTATATACTAACAATGAAAAATCAGAAAGAGAAATTATGGAATCAATCCCATTCACCATTGCAACATAAAGAATTAAATATCTAGGAATAAACTTACCTAAGGAGACAAAAGAACTGCACACAGAAAATTATAAGACATTAATGAAAGAAATCAAAGATGACATAAACAGATTGAGAGATATTCCATGTTCCTGAGTAGGAAGAGTCAATATTGTGAAAATGACTATACTACCAAATGCAATCTACAGATTCTATGTTATTCCTATCAAATTACCAATGGTATTTTTCAAAGAACTAGAGCAAAAAAAAAAATTCACAATTTATATGTAAACACAAAAGACTCCGAATAGCCAAAACAGTCTTGAGAAAAAAGAATGGAGCTGGAGGAATCAACCTTCCTGACTTCAGATTATACTACAAGCTACAGACATCAGGACAATATGATACTGGCACAAAAACATAAATATAGACCAATGGAGCAAGATAGAAAGCACAGAAATAAACTCATGTGTTTATGGGTACCTTATTTTTGACAAAGGAGACAAGAATATACAATGGGACAAAGAAAGTCTCTTCAATAAATAGTGCTGGGAAAATTGGACAGCTACCTGTAAAAGAATGAATCAGAACACTTCCTAACACCATACCCAAAAATAAACTAAAAATAGATTAAAGACCTAAATGTCAGACCAGAAGCTATAAAACTCTTAGAGGATAACATAAACACAACACTTAGTGATATAAATCAAAGCAAAATCCTCTATGACTCACCTCCTAGAGTAATGGAAATACAAATAAAAGTGAACAGTGGGACCTGATTATACTTAAAAGCTTTTACACGACAATGTAATATATTGTATATATTATGCATATATTGTATATATTGTATATATAATATGCAAGGTGAAAAGACAACCCTCAGAATGGGAGAAAATAATATCAAATGAAACAACTGACAAAGGATTAATTTCCAAACTATACAAGCAACTCATACAACTCAATATCAGAAAAAAAAAAAAAAAACAAGGCCATCAAAAAGTGGGAAAAAGATCTAAACAGACATTTTTCCAAAGAAGACTTATAGATGCCCAACAAACATATGAAAAGATGCTCAACATCACTCATTGTTAGAGAAATGCAAATCAAAACTACAATGAGATATTACCTCACACTGGTCAGAATGGTCATCATCAAAAAGTCTACAAACAATAAATGCTGGAGATGGTGTGGAGAAAAGGGAAGGCTCTTGTACTGTTGGTGGGAATGTAAATCATACAGCCACTATGAAAGTTAGTATGAAGATTCCCTAAAAAACTAGGAATAAAACTACCATATGACCCAGCAATCCCACTCTTAGGCATATAACTCTAAGAAACCAAAATTGAAAAAGAGATGTGTATCCCATTGTTCACTGCAGCACTATTTACAATAGCTAGAACATGGAAGCAATCTAGATATCCATCAACAGATGAATGGATAAAGAATTGTGGTACATATACACAGTGGAATATTACTCAGCCATAAAATGGAACACATCTGAATCAGTTCTAATAGGGTGGATGAACATGAAGTGAAGTGAAGTGAAGTCACTCAGTCATATCCAATTCTTTGCAACCCCGTGGACTGTAGCTCACCAGGCTCCTCCATCCATGGGATTCTCCAGGTAAGAATACTGAAGTGGGTTGCCATTTCCTGCTCCAGGGCATCTTCCCAACCCAGGATCGAACCCACATTGCAGGCAGATGCTTTAACCTCTGAGCCACCAGGGAAGCTGCAGATGAACATAGAACCTATTAAACAGAGTGAAGTCAGAAAGTGAAAGATAAATATCATATTCTAATGCATATATACAGAATCTAGAAAAATGGTACTGAAGAATTAATTTATGGGCAGCAATGGAGAAACAGACATAGAGAAGAGACTTATGGACATGGGGAAAAGGGAGGAGGGGGTGAGATGTATGGAAACTTACATTACCCTATGTAAAATAGATAGCCAACAAGAACTTGCTATATGGCTCAGGAAACTCAAATATGGGCTCTGTATCAACCTATAGATGTGGGATGAGGAGGGAGTTGGGAGGAAGGTTCAAAAGCTAGGGGATATATGTATATCTATGGCTGATTCATGTTGAGGTTTGACCAAAACCAGCAAAATTCTGTAAAGCAATTATCCTTTAATAAATAATAAATTAATTTAAAAAATCTTCCTCTAGTTCCTCATATATAAAAACTACCCTGTCTAACATTTAATATTTGCCATGCCAAAAGGCCATTTGAAACACTCAACCAGCTATCATTAGCTGAAAAGGGATAACATTTTTCAAAGTCTGAAATCTTGACCATTAATTTATTTGGCTTTCAATCACTCAACAATGATGTCCACTATGAATTTTTTGTCAGCTGTCATCTCATGAATCCACAAATTTAGCTGTTATCCCATCTTCTTCAAGCTTCATGATGCACTACAGATGTGATTATAGCAGTTTCAGGAGGGCCCTCGTATATGGATGCAGGTATTCTCTCTCTCTCTCTCTCTCTCTCTCTCTCTCTCTCTCTCTCTCTCTCTCTTTTTTTTTCCTGGATATAGTCTATCGTGGATTCATTGACTTTGAACTAACAACAGCAGTATGAATCACACTTGAAGAAAGGTTGTAACACACACATTTTCTCTATAAGGCACATCCCAGCCTTCTTGCTGTTATACTAGACGCACTACATTTGGAGGCATTTCAGGCACCAAATTTATCATCAAAAGTACAAAAATGTTTAAATTATGGCACAAAATACATCATGAAGATTTTTTACAGTACAAAGACTGAACCAAGAAAGGAGAGTATTACATCAGGGACATATATTTACATCAGGAGACTCAGTTTTCTCCCTCTCTAAGCATATCCACAAATAACCACAAAAACTCTGAATACTAATTTTGGGTAAAAATTGCCCCCCCTCCTTCTTTTTACTATGTCATGTTCTACTTCATCATGATAGTTTTCATTGTTCTGAAATCAGTTTTGTCTGAAAACAATGTATTTAATTATGTTTTTAAAATCCTCTCTGACAAGTTATCCCTATTACTTTTGATATTCAGACGTTTCACACCTAAAGTGATCTTTTATTTAATTGGATTAAAATAAACCATGTTTATAGTGTTTTCTGTAAGTTATACTTATTCTACTTTTCTCTTCTTTCTTATTTTTGTTCCCTTCTTCCTCTTTTTCCCTCTTTCCTAGTTTTAATTGAGCACATTAGAGGATTCCTTTTTATTTACTTGCATATCAATTTTACCTATTTTTCATTTTGTTTAGTGAGTGCCTAATCCAAGTTCACTTTTAAACAATAATATATCACTTTATGTGCTTCCCTAGTTGCACAGCAGTAGAGAATCTGCCTGCTATGCAGGAGGTGCAGGTTCAGTCCCTGGGTCTGGAAGATTCCCTAGAGAAGGAAATGGCAACTCACTCCAATATTCTTGCCTAGGAAATCCCATGGATGGGGGAACTTGGCAGGCTATAGTCTATGGGGTTGAAAAAGAGTCAGACATGACAGTGTCTCAACAACATGCCACCTTATGAGTACCAAAGGTAACTTACATTAGAATATTCCCGACTCCCAATTTCTCTTTCTCATGTTTTATAATGTTGCAGTTAATCATTCACTTACCCATATAATCATAAAATAAATTATTACAACTATTTCTTTGAATAAGTTATCATCTATTATATCAATTAAAATAAAAATAAAGTATCTATTAGCTTCATTATTCCATTTCTGATGCTTGTTAATATGGATCTAAATTTCTGATAATATTATTTTTTGTTACTCTGAGAAACTTTTTAAAGTAATTCTTGCAGTGTCAGTTTATTACCTGTTGATTCTCTGTTTCTGCACACCTGAGAAAATATTTCTCTTTCACTTTTAAGGATAATGTCACTACATGTAGAAATTTAGGCTTTTTTTTTTTTCCCTTAGAATACTCAAATATTTCATTCTGCTCTATTCTTGCCAAAGTGCTAAATATCTACCATATGATCTAGCTATTTTGTGCCCAGCTATTACTCAAGATCAAATGCAGGCTTTGGACCTTACAGTCTAAAATGCATGACTTATATTTTATAGAAAGACATAAAAAGTAAAAGTATTGAGAATGTCAGAAAAGTTAAAAAGCTTTTAATAGGATAAAGAGATACATGAACGTAGAGAAGAAAAATAAAGTACAACTAAAATCAATAAATAATTTATTAGAAGCTAAGCAGTGTGGAATGCATCACACAACAATTCTGATTCCACTTATTTTGTTAGATTTATTTTGGTTAACTTTATTTTATGGAAAGTTAGGTTACTTTAACAAGTGTGTCTCCTTTGGGATCTTATGATACTTTGGTAATAGTAAAATGATCAGCTGTTCTACCCAAGAGAAAAATTACACAAGCATTTCACATTTTCCCAAAGGTGCTGCCAGTCATGGCAGCAGTATGCTCCTGTGGTCATATATTATCTTCCTTTTGAAATAAACAGAGATCCCAGACGTGTATCCCCAATTGAGTCCCATGAGCTTATTAATATTGTTTCTGCATAAAACCCTCTAGTCTTCTGACATTCTTAGTCACCAGCACTGGAATAACTATGTTTAGATAACTGGTTCTTGACCTAAAGAATAATGAATCAGGCCTCTATATTGCTGAGTTCATGATACTTGAGGAAACTGTATTATATTTTTTTCTCAAAAGCAGACAAACATTACTAGAAATTAAAGGGTCATAAAGTGATCTAATTTTAATACCTCTCTAGAAATATTTTTAATCCTTTACTAATGTCTGCTACCTCTATCTCGAACTTCAATAGCTCCAGATTTACTCTCACTGGTTTTCCTGGCTTAGAAGTTGACTATCTCTGGCTCTCCATCCCTTTTGTCTCCATTTATGCTATGGTTTTCCTGGGAAACTGTATGGTGCTCCACGTGATTAGGACTGAGCCGAGCCTGCACCAGCCCATGTTCTACTTCCTGGCCATGCTGGCCCTCACTGACCTGTGTGTGGGGCTGTCCACCGTGCACACAGTGCTGGGCATCTTATGGGGGGTCATTCAAGAGATCAGCCTGGATTCCTGCATTGCCCAGTCCTATTTCATCCATGGTCTATCCTTCATGGAGTCCTCTGTCCTCCTTACTATGGCTTTTGACCGCTACATTGCCATTTGCAACCCATTACGTTATTCCTCCATCCTAACTAATGACAAAATCATGAAGATTGGAGTGGCAATTTTATGTAGGAGTTCTATGCTCATACCTCCAGTCATTATTCGCCTGAAGTTCTTAAGTTATTGTCACCCCCACATCCTTTCTCACTCTTTCTGCCTGCACCAAGACTTAATTAGAATGGCCTGTTCAGACATCCGCTTCAATAGCATCTATGGTCTGGCCCTGGTGATCAGCAACTTGTTGTTGGATGCAGTGCTCATCATTATTTCCTATATCATGATCTTGCATGCAGTCTTAGCAATTGCATCACGAGAAGAGAGAATCAAGTCTTTGCAGACCTGTGTATCTCACATCTGTGCTGTTTTGGTTTTCTACATCCCAATCATTGGTCTGACCATGGTTCATCGTTTTGGCAGACACCTCTCACCCTGGGTTCATGTTCTCATGGGCAATGTCTATATCCTTTTCCCACCCTTGATGAATCCCATTATTTACAGTATCAAGACTCAGCAAATACGAAGAAGAGTCCAGAGATTGTTTTACTTGAAAAAATGTAAGTCTTAATATCAAATGTGAATGTATTTAAAAGTCAGCAAAGGAGTTCAAAAGGGTAAGAGTCAGTGAATAATTAAAATATGTTTAATGACTTTCATTTGAATTGTGCTGTTTTGGTTTTCTACATCCCAATCATTGGTCTGACCATGGTTCATCGTTTTGGCAGACACCTCTCACCCTGGGTTCATGTTCTCATGGGCAATGTCTATATCCTTTTCCCACCCTTGATGAATCCCATTATTTACAGTATCAAGACTCAGCAAATACGAAGAAGAGTCCAGAGATTGTTTTACTTGAAAAAATGTAAGTCTTAATATCAAATGTGAATGTATTTAAAAGTCAGCAAAGGAGTTCAAAAGGGTAAGAGTCAGTGAATAATTAAAATATGTTTAATGACTTTCATTTGAATGAGGCTTTCCATTTTACAAACACTTTCCTCTGCATTTTCTTTGAAACTATCATATTAGTGAAATTGACATGAGTTATGCTGTCAACGACTTTTGAATATCTCAAAAGACATATATAATAGCTTCTGAATTATAATAAAGTCTAAAGCAGATTAGCTATTAAAATTCATCTCACTATGGCCAGTTTGGGAGTCATTCATTATAAAAAGGTACATTTTGCTGATTAAAATCCCCCAAGTAATTACTTAAGGACCAAAAACTATTTTACTCCAATTCTCCTTACTCTAAACTACATTCTTGTTTATTGTCTACCCATTTTCGCAATTTAGTCCCATGGCAATGTAGCTAAATAAGCATAATAGAGAATTTGACCTTTTTGAGTAAATTTAAAAAGCAATGAAACAAACAACAAAAAATTAATCTTGATGCTCTTTGCCCATCAGCCAATCTTCCCCACTCCCACCCTACTGAACTGGAGATAGAGACAATCAACAATTGCCAGAGTAGAAAAAAAAAAAAAAGACACTTGTGCTTAGCTTTATTTTCTTAATCCAAGGAACAATAAAAAATAGCTACTCCACTTAAGAAGCATTTGAAAATGTTTCCTATGAACCCATAGATCATTTAAATCCAATGAGGAGAAAATGTTACTGTGATCAAAGAAAAATGTTTCTAATTTATCTCCCCATCAAGACTCTGTGGTAGGCACTATTTTCTAATACATATATGATTTGTAGTTTAAAACACACAAAGATTAAATGATACATCAAATTTTTAGGTGGTAGCAGTTGATGTGACTTGAATATATTCTCTGTTTTATTTTCAAATCAGATGAAAAATCTTTCTTTTCTATCTCCCTTCTGTACTTTTTAACATGAAGTTTGTTAAATGGTTCCACAAACATCATAAAACTTTTATAAAATAAAAATGAGCAAAAACACAAATAAATCATGGATAGAAAAATAATGCACACATTTGGACTCTTGGTATGTGTAAATTTCCTTAAAACATTATTGTTGCAAAGATATTTATATAATCTACTTGATATGTTTAGGGCATCTTTTGCTGATACATAGTTTCAAACAGTAGTTTACTCTGTTTAGATGTACATGCACTTTCTGATAAATTCTCAAAAATATTTAGTCATGAAATCACCACCACAATCAATCAAAATATGGAATATTTCCATCACCCAACAAGTGCCTTTTATCTCTTTGCAGTCACTTTTCTCCCACAGCCCCAAATTCTCCACTGCCTCCAAACTAATTTCTATCACAGGTTTTGCCTTTAAGAAAGCCCCTATTTGTGTGCTTTTGTAATCCCGTGGACTGTAGCATACCAGGCTCCTCTGTCTATAGGAATATCCTGGCAATAGTACTGGAGTGGGCAGGGATTGAATCCTCATCTTCTGTGTCTCCTGAATTGACAGGCAGATTCTTTACCACTGAGCCACCTGGGAAGCAGCTTTTAGAGAAGATCCCATAAATTGAATCATAAGTAATGTAATCTTTTTGTCCAGATCCTTTCACTTGCAATAATACTTTTGAGATTCACCTTGTTGTTGTTGCCTGCATCCACAGCTCATTTTTATATTTGAGTTTTATTCCATTGTACTACATAGGGAAATCTATTCATTAATTGATTGGGTTAGCATTTTATAGTTTTGATTTTGAATGAAGCAGTTATAAACAGCTACACCATACAATTTTAAAAGCAACTCCCTAATATTGTTAGAGTTTATTTTTAATCATCACAATAACAAGTATAATGGTCATAAAACAATAATTATCTTATATTTATCAGATTCCTGTTATACACCAGGAACTGTGGAAGGACACAGTAATGATTCTCACTGTTGATCTTTAGAGCCAGTCTATGGGTAAATCATAATCAGTCAATTTTGCAGATAAGGAAGTTGAAGTAAAGGGATTTTTAAAAAGTAGAAAATAATTGTGGGGCACTTTAGTTTCACAGCACTTTTACCACTGCCATTACTGTACCATTTTACATTGCAATTATCTCCCCATCATTCTATTTGTTTTTATTGTTGGTAGTGTTCATGGTGTGAATTAAAATTTTTAAATTGTGCTTTGCTGTAAATATAAGTTTTCAAATGCATTAGCACTTGAAACAATCATTTAGTAGGCCATTCTTTCATCAGCCAGTATTATGATATATAAAATTCTAATGTAACATGTTTTATACTTTATACTCAAATAATAACATGTGATGAGTTTAGTTTATTTTTAGTCTTATCTGCTCTCAGAGAGCCAATGGTTCTTCCACTTCAAATGTGAATTAAAGTTTTTGAGTTTAAAAAATATATTTGCTGTGGTATCATATTTTCTGTCAATTGGAAACTGATATTCTCTGCCAGGAAATTTCTTTCTTTTACAGGTCTCTGCCACTAACTGTCACCTCTCTACAAACCTCTCATCACTACATTGAAAGGGAAGCTGACATGGGCCTGCATTCAAGAACTGGATAGGCCTCTTTTCTAAGTCTGTAACACTTGGCAGACCCTTGCTGAATGAATCTTATCTTACCTCCTCACTCTGTATGGAATGCTGATTTTTCTCATCCTCTGCTGCAGTCTGACTGATTTTCTCTTCAATCTAATTAGTAATCCAACTGTAAATGGCTCTTAGTCTACAAACTCTGAAAACAGACACGTTTTATATTTCCCTAACTCTATTTATTTTGTTTTAGCCTTTGGTTGCAGAATCATTTTTTCCTAGACATAACAGTTCCCTTGACAACTCTGCTAGTCAGCATTCACCATGATTTTTGTGTCTCCCACAATGCTGTAAAGAACACCTAGATCCATGTGCTGCATTGTGGAAGAGCAAGAAACTGGTTCCCTCGCTGAATATACCATGTGCTATATTTTTAGCCTAATGCTGCTCTCTGATGATGGCATGAGATAGTCTGCATGGAAATCTCCCTCAGGAGATAAACAAGTAGTAGGTTATTAATATCCTTCTGCTTTTAACTTCTCCCTCAAAACACATTCGGTTTCTAGCTTCTCATGCCCTGACTCTCTCTGAGTGCCAAAGAATACAGCTGAACCTGAGACCCTGAAGATTATATCTTTTCAATTCTCTTTGCTTATCTGTGTTTCTCTTCTCCAGCTCATGCTGAAAGGGATTCCATTCTCTTCTTTTAATATCTAAAAGAAACTTCCTCTACATCCCAAACCCTTTGCTTTCTGTCTTTGTTCTATCTGGTACCCTCTAACAGAAGTAGTTGATAACAATAGGATGCTAGTGAAAGAAAAGAAAAATCAATAATATCCAAAAGGCTATATATATATATATATATATACACACACACATATATACATACACACACATATGTATACATATTCTGAATGGTTTCAACTAATTATTTTCTTATGATAATACATCTGAATTTTAGCAAATTCTACTTGTTATATAATAATGCTAATACATTTTAGGCATAAGTTAAACATTTTCTTCCAGAGTACTATATTTGAATCAAGTCCCAACTCCAACATGACACTGCAAAAGTGCAAACTAAATTTTACTATTGTATTTGTAAATGTTTATTGACATTTCAGTTCAGTTCAGTCACTCAGTTGTGTCTGACTCTTTGTGACCCCATGGACTGCAGTATGCAGGCTTCCCTGTCCATCG
>SJYC01139858.1:0-28179 GCA_006408675.1 Madoqua kirkii | reverse complement strand
GTGGGGTGGGGAGGGCGGGAAGCCTCAATATATAAAAACCACTATCAGAGCCTCCTGAGATGCCAGTTCTTTCAGTTCTGTGAAATGGGCTTCCACACCCACTGCATCTAGCCTTGTGTCTCGACTCCTTTTCCATTTTAGATAAAATGAGACAAATTCCTTCTGCAATAAACTATTCCATAGAGAGTTTTAACCAGCAAGCTGAAAATAAAGAAAGAAACCACACAGAAACCTGTGAGATAGAATGTGAAAAATAAAAAGAATCTCAAGAATCTGTGACTGACTACAGTCAGAGCAAGAAAATCACCAGGTCCTTTTCTTCTGATGTTCCCGACTTTCGATTTATCCCAACTTTTAAACCTGAAAAATTTCTTCCTCACAAAGACTGGCTGTTTCAAAAGTTATAAATCACCCTCAATGAACCCTTCATTAACTTGAAAGATCATGGTTCAGCCAGGTAGCCAGAGATTTTCATTATTAGCAAATACTATATCACAAGCATTGGACATGCCTCCACTCCAAGTCTTGGATCTCCTTAAATCATGGCCCTGGGCAGGTGCTATAAGGTAAGCATATATGGCAGGAAAATAATCACAGCTCCTTTGAACTAGGAGTGAGATAGTATGATATCTGAGACTCACAGGACCCCTTTGGAATCCATCAAGCAGTCACCTACTGTCCAGCATTGGACACCAGGCCCTCGTTACCTCCTTTATTCTACAGCCACAGACTTACAGACATCTCATAAGACAGGCTGTCTGTCCTTGATCTAGGTTCCAATGTGGACTCAGAGGCTGGTTCTATAGTTTTCTCTATCCCAGAAGAACTAAAACTCAAGAGAATTTGGGAATACAGAAAAGTATCTGTGGTCTTCTGAGTTTTTGATTCTTTTATTAAGGCCAAGAAAGACACCGAATGAATAAATAGGCTCATGGGAAGATCATACTTCTTAGACAACCCTGGGGAATTAACAACAGCAGTATTAGCAATAGCAACCCATACATAGACTGCCCTGAAAGATACAAAAAATCATAAAAATATAAGATGTTGTCAAGGTTTCCATTTATTAAATGCATGAGCTGTTGTGAAAGTTGGAAGGTCTAATTTTTAGTGTTGAAGGAACACAATTCTTAGGAATTTGCTGTCTCTCAAGAAACATTAAAAAATACAGGGGGGTAGAGCAATCAAATATTTCTAAGATTTTTTCCTTAAGTGAAAGTGAAGTCGCTCAGTTGTGCCCAACTCTTTGCGACCCTGTGGACTGTAGCCCAACAGGCTCCTCAGTCCATGGGATTCTCCAGGCAAGAATACTAGAATGGGCTGCCATTTCCCTCTCCAGGGGATCTCCTTGACCCAGGGATTGAACCAAGGTCTCCCGCATTGCAGGCAGACGCTTTAACCTCTGAGCCACCAGGGAAGCCCCTTTCTTATTAAAGATGGGTCAAATATATTAATAGGTTCTTGGGAAAACTTTGGGAGACGGTGAAGGACAAGGAGGTCTGGAATGTTGCAGTCCATGGGGTCACAAAGAGTCGGACATGAATGGGTGACTGAACAACAGCAACATGTAAAGCAATATATGGGGCTTCCCTGGTGCTCAGATGGTATAGAATCTGCCTGGAGTGCAGAAGACCTGGGTTCAGTCCTTGGTTGGGGAAGATTTCCTGGAGAAGGGAATGGCTACCCACTCTAGTATTCTTGCCTGAGAAATCCCATGAACAAAGGAGCCTGACGGGCTCCAGTCTATGGGATCACAAAGAGGCAGACATGACTGAGCTACTAACCCTTTCACTTTCAAAGCAATATACATTCCTCAAATCCTGCTAACTGTTTAGTTTAGGAAAGGAGATATGTATGTGGGGGAAAATTAGCCTTTAATATCTGTTACTGTTGCCATAGTACTTAGCAAGTTTAAAACATATTTCTGATGTATCAGTACTTTTAAAAACACAATGACTCCTGATATTTTATGTTTCCAGTGACTAGATGAGGGCAT
Source organism: Madoqua kirkii (assembly GCA_006408675.1). NCBI lineage: Eukaryota > Metazoa > Chordata > Mammalia > Artiodactyla > Bovidae > Madoqua > Madoqua kirkii. Next base: position 26,183 of record SJYC01139858.1, on the reverse strand, counting down.
TGAAGTCCTGAAAGTTCATCTGCACATACAGTAAGAAATTGAGCTAAAAGTTGAATGTAGGTTTGCCTTTGTCTAATCCCATGCTTTTCTTAAACAACGTCGTCATTAAAATTTTAGAGTGACCAAGCAAAAGTGCTTTTCCAACAGAACAAAAATCATTAATTTAGTCAGAAACTGTCTAGGCATAGTTTATTATTTTTATATGGAAGATACTATGCAAAGGGTATTGGAGTATATGGACTATAATTACACTTTATGGCAGAGATCCAACACCCATCATGCACCCACCTCAACCAGAATTGCAATATTAAAAAGAAAGACTCCAATTTGTTTTCTATATATAGGTCTTTAGTTTCTTTAGGTAGATATATTTCCAAGTATTTTATTCTTTTCGAGATGATATGGGGAGGGTGGTGGAAGGGGAGTTCAGGGTTTGGAACTCATGTACACCTGTGGTGGATTCATGTCAATGTATTCCAAAACCAACACAGTATTGTAAAGTAAAAAAAATAATAATAATAAAAAATAAAAAAATAAAAATTAAAAAAAAATAAAAAGAAAGACTCCAATTTGAAAGGAGTGGGATTAAAAATGTGATAATAGATCTATCAGATCTATCTATATTTCTCTATACAGTATCACTCTGGTATAATCAGACAGAGGTTTCTGGCTTGTGCATAACTCTACCCTTGGGTCTTTCTGATGTCCACCTTTGGTTTGCCCTCAGTAATCCAATATACCCCAGCAACATGATAGATAATGCAGGTTCATGATTAATGATTTAGCCAACATGAACTCATGGTTTTAGGGAACTGAAAGGGCAACAAGATCTATAGTTCATCAATACAATGAAATTCTTAAAGAATTATGGCATTTACAGTTTTAACTGTGTGGCTAATTATTCTTTTGAGGGCTTCCCAGGTGGTATTAGTGGTAAAGAACATTCAAGAGACTTAAGAGACACGTGTTCAATCCCTGAGACAAGAAGATTCCTGGAGGAGAGCATGGAAACCCACTCCAGCATTTTTGCCTGGAGAATCCCATGGACAGAGGAGATTGGCAGGCTACAGTCCACACAGTCGCAAAGACTTAGACACAACTAAAGTGACTTAGAACTCATGCATGCACACCTCCTTTCTCTCATGGTGTGAGATATGAAATCAGCAAGGGAGATGGCATGTTACAGCAAAGAACACAAACAGAGAGCTGTTAGACCAGAAGAAGAAAAAACTAGAGCTTAAACACTATAAAAAATCTTCACATGCAGTGATTTGGACAATAAACAATATATAAATACTTCTTCTCTACCCATTATTCTAAATGTTCATTGAGAAGTAACTATGTCTCATGTTGGATTTTGCATTACATTTTTAATCAAACAATAAAACTCTTTATCCTGACAGAGCCCTACACCAATTAAATATACTTTCCCATGACCTTCTCTATCCTAGGAGAGGCCCTGATGAAACCATTGCTATGAGGTTTGTACTAGCCTCTAGAGAGGACCAGAAATTCCCTGAACAGTAAAATTCTTCTGTATAGTAAGGTCAGATACAAGGATAATCTGCTTGGCCAGTGCCCTGCTGGCAGTGAACACTGTCAGAAATGAGATAAGGCTATTGAGAAGGCAGATTGGTTTTAATTAGGGAGACAGAGAAAGCTCTGAATCTACAATGTCTTATCTTCTCGATAATTGAGTCCAAATATCCCTTCATATTGTGCCTTTAGGATATATGTATTTGAGTAAAGTACAGAACCAAGCAGAATGCTTTTCTTAGCACAATGGACGTCCTCGCAGAAGACTTTCATCAAATTTCAAACTTCCAAGGAGGCTTTACAGTGAAAATCTAAATATGTTGAACTTCTAAAGTGAAGTGAAGTCTCTCAGTCATGACCAATTCTTTGCGACCCCATGGACTGTAGCCTATCAGGCTTCTCTGTTCATGGGATTTTCCGGGCAAGAACACTGGAGTGGGTTGCCATTTCCTTCTCCAGGAGATCTTCCCAACCCAGGGATTGAACCCGGGTCTCTTGCATTGTAGGTAGATGCTTAAGGTAGGTCAAATACTAAGGAATTTTAAAATATTGGTGTATATGTTCTTTCTTGTTGTTTGTTTGTTTACTTCTATACTAAATTCATGTGGATTAATTTTCCAGGGAAGAGTATAGTATGTGCCCCTTAGAACGAAGCATAGGGACAGAGTGGTTACTACATGCTGTTGCTGCTACTAAGGCGCTTCAGTCATGTCTGACTCTGTGCGACCCCATAGATGGCAGCCCACTAGACTCCTCTGTCCATGGAATTTTCCAGGCAAGAGTACTGGAGTGAGGTGTCATTGCCTTCTCCAGTGGTTACTAGATAGGGAAAAGCTTACCAGATACAAAGAAAAAATAAAAGCCCTTCCTGTAAGCAGTGATGGAGTGAAGTTTAGGAAGAAATAAAATTTGGAAGAAGATGAAGCCCAGTGCTCTCCTTTTATCTAGTCTTCATTCGTGGAGTTGGTGAACATGCTGATAAACACCTAAAATATTTAAAGGGAAGCACTAAATACAAATGGCTCAATTTTAAATAAGAAATTTGAAACAAAATTGATTTTCAGGCAGCATTGTGTTGACCCAGAGCAATGCTTTAGACTATAGGTGGCCTGTGGTATGTCTAGCTAGAGTATCTTGAAAGGCATCTGCTGAATTTCCAACCATTAGCTATCCATGTGAAGCAGGGACCCTTATGTGTCTCACTGAAGGTGGTTGAAAAGAGCTGTGAGTACTTCTCTAAACTTGTTAGGTGAGTGCCAAGATGAGAAGACTGGTCTTAAAATCAAATTCTATTAGCAGTATAGTCATTACTGGACCTTCACTGAAATCATTAGCAAGTCAGTAAAGCTATGAAACCAAGGCAACAAGTGGATTGATGACACTGATATTTTTGTTGTTGTTTTACTTGGACAAAAGATACAAGCTACAGAAAATTCAGCAATGGGTACATTTCAGGATCCAACAAAATATAAGCAGTCATGACACTGTATTATGTTGATTTTTCCTTTCAGTGTAGTGAAATTTTTAGAAGGAAAATGTTTGAATATAAGGATTCAATTTTGAGTTGATTCATAGCAAAAATGTTTTAACATAGGCTTTCTTTAACTCAAAAGACATGACCTACCCTTAAGTGGGAGATTATGTCCATGGGATTTGCCAGGCAAGAATACATGTAAAAAGCATGGATTAACTTTTACTATCAATATTAATAAAAATTCTGAACATAAATTTATTTATAAAATCAGTACACTGTGTTGGAATATAGTTTATAACTGTTAGAAATTCCTTTCTTTTCATGATATAAACCCAGAAGTACTAAATTTAAAAAATACTAAAGATATTATCTGTGTTAATTTGAAAGATGTAATTCTCAGATGTAATATATTGGCAACATGCCCATCACATGATAGATTGACTGTCAAAGTATATAAAGTTATTTTTCAAATCAAAATTAACTTAATTAACTTAAAATTAACTTAATATGTAAACTGAATAAGAATGGGACTTCTCTGGCAATTGAGTGGTTATGACTCTGCACTTCCACTACAGAGGGTGTGGGTTCAATCCCTGGTCTGAGAACGAAGATCCTGCAGGTCTACATCATGGGAAAAAACAAAACATGAAATTAAACATACTGGGTTTAATAGAAACAAAGTTGGCTCTTCACCTTCCCCTTTCTCTTTTGTTTCCCTTTCCTCCCTTTCTTTTTATTTCTCATCCTGAATGATTATGTCCTATAACTGTTGGTTGAAGCACAGATGTAGGCATCTCCACTGTGTGGGGGGTGGGGAGTGGGTATGGCTAATGTGTCTAAACGGCATTGGTCCTGACAGTTGTGAGGCTGGTTTGTGAGCAGTAGACCAGCATGGGATGTCAGAGCAAGAGAGAATGATAGTAATGTTCAGATGGGAGTGGAAGGGAGGGTATCAGCCCAGCAGGAAGTTGGATTCTAAATGTAGTCAAGTGATGATTGCCAGAGCCTGAGCAAAGTGGGAAGGGTATATACCTGCGAGAGGTATCCCAAAATGAAATGTGGACCTGTGTGAGCTAAGGAGGATGTTCTTGCACTGGGACATGGCGGTCTGATTCGAAGTTCTGGAACCTAAGTTGGGTGAGGAAACCTCTGCATGATAGGGGGAGTCGTACACAGGATGTCAGAGCCCATCTTGAGTGAGGAGGAAATCCTACTGGAGAAAGTACAGCATTACCAAATATACCTCTCCACTATATACAGTAGTTCAGACTCAGTGTTACTCCACTGTCTCTATTTAACTTGGCATGCAGAATACAGTTATAACTATTTTAATATCCATGTCTGCTATTGCTAGTACTGTGCATGCATGCCCAGTTGCTAAATCATTTCTGACTCTTTGTGACCCCATGAATTGCAGCCTACCAGGCTCCTCATCCCAATGGGATGTTCCAGCCAAGAATACTGGAGTGGGGTGCCATTTCCTTATCCATTTGGTAACAATATATATCTTTGCATATGTTTAAATGAGATGCAGAGTATGTTGGGGCAGCTTAGAATTTTATGTTTATAAGAGAGTCTCACATCTTAGTGCTGTGAGATGCAGTATGTTGAATGACTGTGTGTAGATAGTGTCTGTGGTATGACTGATGTCCTACTCTCTTATGAACCATGGCTTTCTTCTTTTCTTTTTTAAAAACATGAGTAACTCCGACACTTCATGTAGTCTTAAAAATATATATAAAACTTAAACTTCTAAGTCCCTAAGAAGTCAACTTCTCTACTAGGGTCCTCTTTATGATAGACTCAGTCCCTGTCTGAAAACATGTGCTTTGTAGAACATTCTTTACTAAGCATACAGAAGACATCATTGCTAAGAATACATGAATGGGTGACTGACTGTAGTCTGGGTGACTGACTGTATAAGTATAGGTCTTGATACATCAATGGATGGAAATGTATGCATAGTGATTCATCTTGGATCTGCTCTTTAAATATATATTTACATCTATAAAAATATACTTTTGTTTGTTTATATCTACATGATTTAAAAACAGCACTATAGTACTAATTTTTCCTGAGAACAAAAACAGAATATTGTTTTATCCCAATGCACCCTCTCCTTTTCTTCCAGAAGGAATCCTTCATTAATTTTTTTAAAAATTTTGTTTCTGTTGTTTTAGTTTTGGCTACACTTTTAAGTAATATGATGTTATTAAAGAGTGTGTATTGATTTCATATTTTTCCAGATAAGGTCAGTCATAGTAACTCCTTTACATCCTCTCCCATATCCAAATGTAGTTAACTCACTATTTTACTTCTGCTTCCAAATTTAAACAAAACACTTAAATATATCTGTATTTAAGCAATCATATAATCTGTTTCTATTTATCTTTGGAAGATAAGCACATAAATATTCAGTACACTGTGTTGGAATATAGTTTATAACTGTTAGAAATTCCTTTCTTTTCATGATATAAACCCAGAAGTACTAAATTTAAAAAATACTAAAGATATTATCTGTGTTAATTTGAAAGATGTAATTCTCAGATGTAATATATTGGCAACATGCCCATCACATGATAGATTGACTGTCAAAGTATATAAAGTTATTTTTCAAATCAAAATTAACTTAATTAACTTAAAATTAACTTAATATGTAAACTGAATAAGAATGGGACTTCTCTGGCAATTGAGTGGTTATGACTCTGCACTTCCACTACAGAGGGTGTGGGTTCAATCCCTGGTCTGAGAACGAAGATCCTGCAGGTCTACATCATGGGAAAAAACAAAACATGAAATTAAACATACTGGGTTTAATAGAAACAAAGTTGGCTCTTCACCTTCCCCTTTCTCTTTTGTTTCCCTTTCCTCCCTTTCTTTTTATTTCTCATCCTGAATGATTATGTCCTATAACTGTTGGTTGAAGCACAGATGTAGGCATCTCCACTGTGTGGGGGGTGGGGAGTGGGTATGGCTAATGTGTCTAAACGGCATTGGTCCTGACAGTTGTGAGGCTGGTTTGTGAGCAGTAGACCAGCATGGGATGTCAGAGCAAGAGAGAATGATAGTAATGTTCAGATGGGAGTGGAAGGGAGGGTATCAGCCCAGCAGGAAGTTGGATTCTAAATGTAGTCAAGTGATGATCGCCAGAGCCTGAGCAAAGTGGGAAGGGTATATACCTGCGAGAGGTATCCCAAAATGAAATGTGGACCTGTGTGAGCTAAGGAGGATGTTCTTGCACTGGGACATGGCGGTCTGATTCGAAGTTCTGGAACCTAAGTTGGGTGAGGAAACCTCTGCATGATAGGGGGAGTCGTACACAGGATGTCAGAGCCCATCTTGAGTGAGGAGGAAATCTCTACTGGAGAAAGTACAGCATTACCAAATATACCTCTCCACTATATACAGTAGTTCAGACTCAGTATTACTCCACTGTCTCTATTTAACTTGGCATGCAGAATACAGTTATAACTATTTTAATATCCATGTCTGCTATTGCTAGTACTGTGCATGCATGCCCAGTTGCTAAATCATTTCTGACTCTTTGTGACCCCATGAATTGCAGCCTACCAGGCTCCTCATCCCAATGGGATGTTCCAGCCAAGAATACTGGAGTGGGGTGCCATTTCCTTATCCATTTGGTAACAATATATATCTTTGCATATGTTTAAATGAGATGCAGAGTATGTTGGGGCAGCTTAGAATTTTATGTTTATAAGAGAGTCTCACATCTTAGTGCTGTGAGATGCAGTATGTTGAATGACTGTGTGTAGATAGTGTCTGTGGTATGACTGATGTCCTACTCTCTTATGAACCATGGCTTTCTTCTTTTCTTTTTTAAAAACATGAGTAACTCCGACACTTCATGTAGTCTTAAAAATATATATAAAACTTAAACTTCTAAGTCCCTAAGAAGTCAACTTCTCTACTAGGGTCCTCTTTATGATAGACTCAGTCCCTGTCTGAAAACATGTGCTTTGTAGAACATTCTTTACTAAGCATACAGAAGACATCATTGCTAAGAATACATGAATGGGTGACTGACTGTAGTCTGGGTGACTGACTGTATAAGTATAGGTCTTGATACATCAATGGATGGAAATGTATGCATAGTGATTCATCTTGGATCTGCTCTTTAAATATATATTTACATCTATAAAAATATACTTTTGTTTGTTTATATCTACATGATTTAAAAACAGCACTATAGTACTAATTTTTCCTGAGAACAAAAACAGAATATTGTTTTATCCCAATGCACCCTCTCCTTTTCTTCCAGAAGGAATCCTTCATTAATTTTTTTAAAAATTTTGTTTCTGTTGTTTTAGTTTTGGCTACACTTTTAAGTAATATGATGTTATTAAAGAGTGTGTATTGATTTCATATTTTTCCAGATAATTTCAGTCATAGTAACTCCTTTACATCCTCTCCCATATCCAAATGTAGTTAACTCACTATTTTACTTCTGCTTCCAAATTTAAACAAAACACTTAAATATATCTGTATTTAAGCAATCATATAATCTGTTTCTATTTATCTTTGGAAGATAAGCACATAAATATTAATATCATTTCTTCCAGTTGTGCCATGTTTAAGACATTTGTTGAAATGTGGATATTTATTATTTCCTAATATAATATATGAAGAGGGCATGGCGACCCACTCCATTATTCTTGCCTGGAGAATCCCCATGGACAAAGGAGCCTGGCAGGATATGGTCCACAGGGTCACAAAGAGTTAGACATGACTGAGCAACTAAGCACACACATACAATATATTATATATATGTTTTAAAATAGAGATATTTCAGATTTTATTCAAGAAATTATTTGTTAATGTTTGATACTATTCTAGCACCAACTTAAAAGCAATGACAATACTCATTTTGATGGTTTTATCACTCTCTCATATTTTGAAAAATCAACATATCATTTTAAAAGAACATGTCAAACAACCTAGAAATTAATCATGAAAATGAACAGTATCATTTGAAGTATTTATTTAAATAACTTGAGGTTTATGTGGTTTATTGAAATATCTTATGCTTTATTTCTGCAGGTATAATTAACAGGAAAAATGTTCAGGTTTCAAGATGCTTGAATTTTTTTTTTCTTTTTTTTTGTGGCCATGCTGCATGGCATGCGGGATCCTAGTTCTCCCACCAGAGACTGAATATGCACTCTTGCAGTGGATACATAAAATCTTAACCATTGGATCTCCAGGGGAGTCCCCAGATGCCTGACTATTAATAGGTGTGACATAGATGTAGAGAAAGTGCAGAAACTTCTTTCAGAATCATCTTAGCCAAAGTAAATATATTCAACATAAGTGGATATGTTAAGAAACAAAATCCAAGAATGAAATTTTTCTAAGCACTGGGATAAAAATAGAAAATAATGCTCAATTTTTATTGCCACTTAATCAATGACTGAAGCTTTCTAGACTAAAATAATTCCAGTAGATCTTACATTTTAATAGCAGTTATTCATTGTCTGAGTAGTTATTCAGATAGAGTTGAAAACATTCTAAGGATGCATTCCTTGATGTAAAGATGGCTAGAATTAATAATGCTGCCCCACAAGAGCTAGATGTATTATATTCTATCTTGAAAATCTATGTTTTTCTTCCAGTAGAAACATTTAGAAACTGATCTGGGCTGTGCCCCACCCCCCCAAAAAAAAATATCTTTATGGAGCTTATAAACAGTAGCTGGTTCCAGCCACCCACTCTCTTTTTAACAGGCATTCCTGGACTGGAAGGTGTGCAAATATGGATCTCTATCCCACTGTGTATCATGTATCTAATTGCCCTCCTAGGAAACAGTACTATCCTCTTCATTATCAAAACCACCTCCAGCCTTCACGAACCTCAGTACATCCTCCTGTCTATGCTGGCAGCCACAGATGTGGGTCTGTCTTTATCAACTCTACCTACAGTACTCAGTGTCTTCCTCCTGAATCACAGAGAGATTGAGTTCCACTCCTGCCTAACGCAGATGTTCTTTATCCACACCTTCTCCTCCACGGAGTCAGCCATCCTGCTGGCCACGGCCTTTGATAGATTTGTAGCTATTTGCAACCCACTGCACTACACAGTAGTCTTAACCCATTCTCGGATTATGGGATAGGGCTTGCAGCCATGATTAGGGGCGTGGTGTTGATGGTACCTTTGCCAATTCTGCTCAAGCGATTGCCCTTCTGCAAGGATGTCATTCTATCACATTGTTATTGCTACCACCCTGATGTTATGAAGCTGGCTTGTGGCCCTATCACAGTCAACATCATTTATGGGTTGTCCCTTGTCCTGTGCTCCTTTGGAGTTGACTCCATGTTCATTGTCATTCCATACAGCCTAATTTTGAAAACAGTGCTGGGTATTGCCTCCAAAGATGGTCAGCTCAAGGCACTTAATACTTGTGTTTCCCACATTTTCACTGTCTGCATCTTTTATGTTCCGCTCATTGTGTTGGCTCTAATTCATAGGTTTGGTACATTCACATCTCCTCTTCTTCATGTCACCATGGCCAATCTCTTCCTCTTCTTGACTCCTGTTCTCAACCCCTTGGTTTATAGTCTAAAAACTAAACAGATAAGGTTCTCAGTGCATAAGATATTCAAGTGCAGGAAAAACTTGCTCACGTAATCAAATATGAGTTACATAAAAAAATGCTAAACTGATAAAAACAGAGAGTAGAATGGTACTTGGCAGGGTCTGGGGAGATGAGGAAATAGGAAAACTTTGGTCAGAGTACACAAACTTTTAGTTATGAAATGAGTAAATTCTGGGTATCTAGTGTATAACATGGTGACTGTAGTTAACAACAATGCATTATATACTTGAAAATTGCTTAGAATACACTTTAAGGGTTCCCATCACAAAAAGGAAATGATAATTATGTGACTGTGTAGATCACAACAAACTGTAGAAAATTCTTCAAGAGATGAGAATATCAGACTGCCTGACCTGACTCCTGAGAAATCTGTATGCAGGTCAAGAAGCAACACTTAGAACTGGACATGAAACAACAGACAGGTTCTAAATCAAGAAAGGAGTACATCATGTATATTGTCACTCTGCTTATTTAACTTATATGAAGAGTTTATCATGAGAAATATTGGGCTGGATGAAGCACAAACTGGATTGAAGATCTCTGGGAGAAATATCAATGGCCTCATATATGCAGATGACATCACGCTTATGGCAGAAAATGAAGAAGAACTAAAGAACCTCTTGATGAAAGTGAAAGAGGAGAGTCAAAAAGTTAGTTTAAAACTCAACATTCAGAAAACTAAGATCATGGCATCTGATCCCATCACTTTATGGCAAATAGGTGGGGAAACAGGGAAAATAGTGTCAGACTTTATTTTGGGGGGCTCCAAAATCACTGCAGATGGTGACTGCAGCCATGAAATTACAAGACGCTTGCTCCTTAGAAAAGTTATGACCAACCTAGACAGCATATTAAAAAGCAGAGACATTACTTTGTCAACAAAGGTTCATCTAGTCAAAGCTATGGTTTATTCAGTAATCATGTATGGATGGAGAGTTGGACTATAAAGAAAGCTGAGAGCCAAAGAATTGATGCTTTTGAAGTATGGTGTTGGAGAAGACTCTTGAGAGTCCCTTTGACTGCAAAGAGATCCAACCAGTCCATCCTAAAGGAAATCAGTCTTGAATAGTTATTGGAAGGACTGAAACGCCAATAATTTGGCTACCTCATTCGAAGAACTGACTAATTTGAAAAGATCCTGATGCTGGGAAAGATTGAAGGCAGGAGGAAAATAGGACAACAGAGGATGAGATGGTTGGATGGCATCACTGACTCAATGCACATGAGTTGAGTAAACTCTAGGAGTTGGTGATGGACAGGGAGCCCTGGCATGCTGCAGTCCATGGGGGTCACAAAGAGTCAAACATGACTGGGTGAATGAACTGAACTCGCTGACGGTATTAACTAACTCTACTATGTAATAATTTTGCAATATATAAGTGTATCAAATACATACATTATATACCTTATACTTGCAGAATGTTATATGTCAATTATAGTTCAATAAGACCAGGAAAATTTGTTTTGTGATTTTCAAAAAGAAGGAAAAAATGAAATGAGTCATAATAAAGTTCATGCTTCTTCAACAACAAGAATGGATATATTCAAATAGAAATTTTATATAAAATAAATTATAAAATACAGATAAAGTCAATGTCCAAATCTGAGGCAGACAAAAATACGTCATGTTGTTGGAATGCAAGAAAAAGAGATGATTTCACCGGCACTTTAAAAACTTTCCTTCAAATTGCACAGTAATTGTGATATAAGATCCTCATAGGAGATAATTAATCCCTAGATAAATCTGATTTAGCTCTATCTAAAAGTACCCTGGTGGCTCAGAGGTTAAAGCATCTGCCTCCGATGTGGGAGACCCAGATTCGATTCCTGGGTTGGGAAGATCCCCTGGAGAAGGAAATGGTAACCCACTCCAGTATTCTTGCCTAGAGAATCCCATGGACACAGAAGCCTGGTAGGCTACAGTCCACGGGGTTGCAAAGAGTCGGACATGACTAAGCTACTTCAGTTCACTTCACTTCAAAAGTAATAATGATTTAAATGTAGACATAATCTAGAGAATAAAATGGAGCAAGATTCATGATAAAATAGATTAGAATTGACAGATACTGTGAGGTAAGGGCCTTGGAGAAATTCTTGACAAAATAATAATTGTTTGCTAGGCAAGCAAATATGCCTAATTAAGTGCATGCTAAGTCGCTCAGTTGTGACCGACTCTGCAGTCCTCTGTACTGTAGCCCGCCAGGCTCATCTGTCCCTGTTATTCTCTAGGCAAGAATACTGGAATGGGTTGCCATGCCCTTCTCCAGGGGATCTTCCCAAACCAGGGACTGAACTCCTGTCTCCTTCACTGCAGGCAGATTCTTTACCATGAGCCACCAGGAAAGACCCTAGTTAAGTGATACATACACTGTTCTAAGAAACAACTGGATGTCTTATTGTTCTATGTCAAGAATACTACTCTTTCCACTCCACTCAGTCATTTACAGGCCAATAAAGAACTAAATAATAATTAAAATATTAAAATGTGAGGCTTTATAAAGATATGCTCAGATTATTACTAAATTTTATTTATTATTATGAGAGGATAAATGCTTCAACACCATGCACACAACCCTGGCCAAATACTGGGATTAGAAGCTTGGTTTTTGTCTTCTGTCTTTAAAAATATATATATTTTTTATATGTATGTTATATTAGTCGTCTTAGATAAAAGTTTTAATTGCTCTTGCATTTTTCCTTTCAAGAAACTGAGAAGCCATGTAATACATATTTTTTCTTGTTTGGTTGGTTTTTTGGGTTTAATGATGATTCAAACATTTCCTCTGTACTTTTTTAATGGAATTTACCTCATGCGAAGAGTTGACTCATTGGAAAAGACTCTGATGGGATTGGGGGCAGGAGGAGAAGGGGACAACAGAGGATGAAATGGCTGGATGGCATCACTGACTCGATGGATGTGAGTTTGAGTGAACTCTGGGAGTTGGTGATGGACAGGGAGGTCTGGTATGCTGCAATTCGTGGGGTTGCAAAGAGTCGGACACGACTGAGTGACTGAACTGAACTGAACTGAACTGAGAGAGTTTTATCTCTTCTCATTCTCCAAATTGCTTTAGTACACAAGAATTGGACCTCCAACTGGAATTTAAGGAGTTATAACTCAAGTCTTTCGTGATATACTGTTTTGTTTATATCTCATTTATGGGGAAAGCAGGACCCTTTGTCCTTTCAAAGTAGACTTAAAAACCTATCAATTTCTATCTTCATTTGCTGTTGCAGTAGGGGGTCTGTAGTTAAGGGTTACTTTAAATGTTCACTTAGCTTTTTTAAAATATTGAAAACCATGAGTTGTAGGCTTTAAAATGATATTATGAAATATGAGTTACATATTTACTCTAAGAGTTATGTTTTTGAAGAATGCTTAAAACTGTATATGATTGAAACTATAATAAACTAAACTATCTACAAAAGGATGGGGGATGGTATCAAGTGTGATCGTAACTGTGTTAGGAGTGGGGAGATTTTGAGTGATTCATACACTTTCAAATGTTCTAGACTTTTAATAAACCTGTTATGTTGGTTCATATTTGCCCATCTAAAATTTTAGTTATGTTACTTATAATACCATACATTTACATTTAAAATCTTATTTTTTTAATTATTATTATTTTTGTTTTTACTTTACAATATTGTATTGGTTTTGCCATACGTCAACATGAATCCACCATGGGTGTACATGTGTTTCCCATCCTAAACCCCCCTCCCGTCTCCTTCCCCATACCACCTCTGTGGGTCATCTCAGTGCACCAGCCCCAAGCATACTGTATCCTGCATTGAACCTGGACTGGCAATTCGTTTCTTACATTTAAAATATTAAGTTAAAAGTCTGTGAGCAACCTAGAGTGGTAGGAAGAGATGGGAGGTGCCAGGGAGGTTTAAGAGGGTGGGGACATATGTGTATCTCTGGCTGGTTCAAGTTGATGTATGGCAGAGACCAATACAATATTGTGAAACAAGTTTCTTTCAATTAAAAATAAAGAAATTTACTTTAAAGTCTGTGAGCCTAGTTTTTAAAGATTCTAGTAATATCACATAGTAAAAAAAATGCCATAAATAACACCTTTATAGTCTTTGACCTATGTCAGGACATTTTTAAATATGAAATAAACTCTGTACTTATTTTAAAGGATTATTGCAAAGGGAGGAAAAAATTGATCAGTGGGAACAAAATAGCTCAGCTAATCATTTATGAGATTTTAAAAAAAGGGAATATAAATGGTCTGTGAATGGCCTTGTCACATGTAAGGAAGAGAGCATCACTAAAGCTCATCCATGTTGTATGGGAAAGTGTGGTTCCTTGCAGTAAACTGCTTCCTAGACTAAAAAAGTTAGAGAACTCTTAAACTTTACTATGTGCAAATTAATCATGGGAAACCTCACAAAAATGCAGTTGGAAAGCCAAAGAGGCAGCTCTCATGCTTGTTGTCAATACAGACCTGACCTGAAGATATACTTTGTGTATCTGGCAGGAAGTAACAGTAATTCATTACTAACAGGAGGAAGAAATATCCTCTCCTTCCCTGGCAATAGCTCAGTCAATGAAGACCGTTACCATTTAGCCAATAAAAAGCTGCTATACTACAAATTCCATTTCCTCCAATATTATTTTGTTTTTAATACACCTCACCCTGCCCCCAACTTCCCCTTCTCTATAAAAGTTTCCTCTCTTATGCTTTATGGGGATTGCATGTTGTTTGCCATAATTTCAAGTGCATATGTGTGCTGTCGTGTGTGTGTGACCGACTCTGTAACTCCATGGACTGTAGCCCTCCAGGCTTCTCTGTCCATTGAATTTTCCAGGCAACAATAGGTGAGCAGGGTACTATTTCCTACTCCAGCGGATCATCCCAACCCAGGGATCAAACCCATGTTCTCCTGTGTCTATTACATTGACAGAAGGAGTCTTTATCACGGAGCCACCTGGGAAACCCTTAATTCCATGTAACCAAATTGCAATTCTTTGCTGCTTCTGAATAAACCTGCTTTGCTAGTAAATAACTGGTTACTTTATTATTTTAGATTAACAGCTGTGTTTCATGGTCACTGGGCTCAGATAACATGCATGAATGCTCATTCTTATCTGATTCTTTGTGACCCCATGGACTGTAGCTCACCAGTCTCCTCTGTCTGTGGAACTTTCCAGGCAAGAATACTGGAGTGGATTGCCATTTGCCAAATACGCTATACTCTTTATATATAGTAATGAATTACTACTCATAAATACCCATTTTATAGATAAGCAAACAAAGGCACATTTCATTAAATTAATCTGTTAAAGGACACCAAATTGCCCAATTTGGTGGAGCTTTGACCCCATACAATTTGGCTACAAAATTTTGGCTTTTATTATTGAACTCAGTGACTCTGTAAACTCAGTCAAAAAACTTGGACTTATATTTTTAAATATACTGCAAATATATTACATGAGCATGGACAAATATATATATATATATATATATTTACACCTAGCAAGTTCACAATTTTGTGAGTTTTTATGTTGTTGCTCAGTTGGTCAGTCGTGTCTGAATTTTTGCAACTGGATGGACTGCAGCATGCAAGGTTTCCCTGTCCTTCACCATCACCCGGCGTGTACTCAAAACTCATGTCCATTGGATCGGTGATGCCATCCAACTATCTCATTTTCCTTCATCCACTTCTCCTGCGTTCAATCTGTTCCCAGATCAGAGGCTTTTCTAATGAGTCAGCTCTTATCATCAGGTGGCCAAAGAACTGGAGCATTAGCTTCAGCATAAATCCTTCTAATGTATATTTATGGTTGATTTCCTTTAGGATTGACTGGTGTGTTCTCCTTGCAGCCCAAGGGACTCTCAAGAGTCTTCTCCAACACCACAGTTCAAAAGCATCAGTCCTTTGTCACTCAGCCTTCTTTATGGTCCAACTCTCACATCCATACATGATTTCTGGAAAAGTCATAGCCTTGACTATATGGACCTTTGTGGACAAAGTAATGTCTCTGCTTTTGAATATGCTATCTAGGTTGGCCATAGCTTTTTTTCCAAGGAGCAAGTGTCTTTTAATTTTATGGTTGCAATCAACATCTGCAGTGATTTTGGAGACTCCAAAAATAAAGTCTGTCACTGTTTCCACTGTTTGCCCATCTATTTGCCATGAAGTGATGGGATCAGATGCCATGATCTTCATTTTTTGAATGTTGAGTTTTAGGCCAGCTTTTTTACTCTTCTCTTTTCATTTCCATTTTTTTCACTTTCTACCTTAAGGATGGTGTCATCTGCATATCTGAGGTTATTGATGTTTTTCCCAGCAATCTTGATTGCAGCTTGTGCTTCATCCAGTCTGGTTTTTCACATGATGTACTCTGCATGTAAGTTAAATAAGCAGGGTGACAATATACATCTTTGACATATTCCTTTTATAATTTGAAACCAGTCTATTGTTCCATGTCTGGTTCTAACTGTTGCTGTTTGACCTGCATACAGGTTTCTTAGGAGGCAAGTAAAGTGGTCTGGTATTCCCATTTCTTGAAGAATTTACCACAGTTTGTTGTGATCCACACAGTCAAAGACTTTAGCATAGTCAATGAAGCAGGTATTTTTCTGGAATTCTCTTGCTTTTTCTATGATCCAGTGGATGTTGGCAATTTTATCTTTGGTTCCTCTGCCTTTTCTACAGCTAGCTTCAACATCTGGGATTTCTCGGTTCACAAACTGTTGAAGCCTAGCTTGGAGAATTTTGAGCATTACTTTATTAGTGTGTTACTGCTACTGTTAAGTCACTTCAGTCGTGTCCGACTTTGTGCGACCCCATAGACGGCAGTCCACCAGGCTCTTCCATCCATGGGATTTTCCAGGCAAGAGTCCTGGAAGTGGGGTGCCATTGCCTGCTCTGTTGCTAGTGTGTTAGATGGGTGCAATTATGCAGTAGTTTGAACATCCTTTGGCATTGCCTTTCCTTGAGATTGGAATGAAAACTGATCTTTTCCAGTCCTGTGGCCCTTGCTGAGTTTTTCAAATTTTATGGCATGTTGAGTGTAGCACTTTAATAACATCATCTTTTAGAGTCTGAAATAGCTCAGCTGGAATCCACCACCTCACTAGCTTTGCTCATAGTGATGCTTCCTAAGGTCCACTTGACTTCACACTCCAGGATGTCTGGCTCTAGGTGAGTTATCACAGCATTGTGGTTATCTAAGTAACTAAGATCTTTTTATGTACAGTTTCTGTGTATTCTTGCCACCTCTTCTTAGTATCTTCTGCTTCTGTTAGGTCCATAACATTTCTGTTCTTTATTGTGCCTATCTTTGCATAAAATATTCCTTTGGTATCTCTAATATTCTTGGAGAGCTCTAGTCTTTCCCATTCTATTGTTTCCCTTTACATTTTTGCATTGTTCATTTTACATTGAGGTGTAGTTGATTAACAATGTTATGATAGTTTTAGATGTTCAGCAAAGTGATTCAGTTATACGTATATACATATCCATTCTTTTAAAAATTCTTTTCCCATTTGGTTGTTACATAATATTGAGCAGAGTTTCTTATTCTATACTATAGGCCCTTGTTGTTTACCCATTTTAAATATAGCAATGTGTACATGTTGTCCCAAATTCTGTAACTATCCTTTCGCCTTCCTTCCCAACCTGCACAATCATAAATGTATTCTCTAAATCTGTAAGTCAGTTTCTGTTTTGTAAATAAGTTCATTTGTATCATTTCTTTCTAGATTCTGCGTATAAAGATATTATATGATATTTCACTTTGGCTTACTTCACTCAGTTTGACAATCTCTATTTCATTCATTTTAATGGAAGATTAATAGTCTACTTTATATATGTACCATATATTTATCCATTGCTCAGGGACTCATATCTATAAATGAGAAATCTATGATAATCTTCATTTTTGTTCTAACAATCTATGTGTGTGTGGCTCTAAAGGAAAACTCATCAGTAACTGAATTGGTATATATTTGTCTGTTTTGAGGGATCTTCTTTCAACAATCTTGAATTCTTTAATCTATCCAAAAGAAAACTAATTAGCATGCTTTAAATTTTTCTGTCAAAACTGATCTGGCTCAACTTGCATTGTCTCAAATGTGTGACAGTATTTTTCACATTGAGTATAATTGAGATTGACATTTTTAAAGATGGTTTTTGAAAAACATATTTTTAACTAAAAATAATAAGTCCTAATCTCTTGTCTTCATACTATTCCATTTACACCAGCATACATTCTCAGACACATGCACACACTCAGACACAATACTAAATTTTATTGTGATCTAGCTACTTTCATTATCTCATCACAGGAACTTTTGGACACTGAAACTGTTTTCTCTGTATAAAGAAAATGAAAGAATTTTTGTTTTTTTTCTGGTCTGATTTCTTTTCACTTTTAGCACCTTATTCTCTGAGGAATTCTGTGGTCTCCTAAGACATTGTAAGACCTGGCCAGTCCTCAAGGGATTTTGAAGAGCCAGATGGCTTTTCAGCTAAACTTTTCCACCTGGAACATGCCCCAGCAGTGCCAAAACACTACAGTATGTGAATAAATGCTCCGACCATGTCCAGAGTTCAGCTACCCTGTCATAGGTGCTGTGGCCCCAAATGTGACATAAGACTTTTCTGACTAAACTTTAAGTGTGAAGACCTGAAAGGAGTAATTTATTATAACTCAGAGGAAGTTCAGGGGAAAAGGTTGGTTAAAGTTGAAAGGAAAAGTGTTCTCATAGTGGCTGAATTTAAGGTCAATGAACCATTAATAATGCTTGTGCCCTTATGGTATGCTTCCTCTCATGATTATCACGTTAGACTTTATTTTTCATGTCGTCCCACATCCTGAAGTACTGTTTTGAAGCTGATATCCTTCCTACTTTTTAAACATCTCCATTTCCACAAGCTCTCATTATTCACTTTTTCCTTTTCTCAAATATTTTTATCTTCCCCAGCATTAATTCTCTACCATGGAAGGAACAGATATAGAGTTATCTAAATATTAAATGTAACATAAATGATTTATGATAGTACTACCTACTCTCTATTTATGAAAGGGAGGCAGATTCTCATATTCTTTATTTTGTAGCGATGTTTGAGGATAACATATAGGATAAGAGTTACTAGGTAGTTTAGTCTTATTGCTCCTTGTGCTGGGTCTATGGAGGCATTTTGCCACTTCCAACAGCAAGCAAATTCCTTCCTGTCTTCCTGCCCCAGAACTAGTTCAGACAGACCAATGCTCCACAGCTCTAAGATATCCTGGAAAAAATAAGATTCTATACCTAAACTTCTTCTTTTTTTCAGGTTTCCCAAGGGAAATTGTGTGATACACTGTAAATTTTCTGAAAGTGTACTTTAGGAGAAAAAGTAAGCCCTTTCTGTGTATTGTGCAGCATCACAAATGACAGAGTTGTGAACTTTAACAGTGCAGTTGTTCTTTTGTATTCTACAGTGGAAGGCCTTTACAAGACTAGGGTTTGAAAGGAAGCTGTCCTTGCTTTTCAAATTCCCCTCTTCCTCCTAAGCCCTATCCACCTTCCTTCTTTCTTACAGCACTGAGCTTCCAACAGTGTGCTCTCTGCTTATCTGCTTAAAGTCTTACTTTAGTGGCAGTATGATAGGATCCCTCTGGTTCATTTTACTGAGGAACAAAATGGTTAAGCTGCTAACCAAGATCGCAAATCTAATAGGGATGGTGGGAGCAGGAGTCTGATTTGGGGATTTCTGATTCTAGAGCTTACGCTCCTAAACCCTATTTCAAATTGTCTTTTTTATTCCTGACATCTTGTAAAACTGACTCATTGGAAAAGACCCAGATGCTGGGAAAGATTGAAGGCAGGAGGAGAAGTGAACGACAGAGGATGAGATGTTTGGATGGCCTCACTGACTCAATGGACATGAGTTTGAGCAAGCTCTGGGAGTTGGTGATAGACAGGGAAGCCTTGCATGCTGCAGTCTGAGGGGTTGCAAAGAGTCAGACATGACAGAGTGACTGAACTGAACTGATCTTGCGAAAAGCTAGTACTGCTTTTGCTGTAACTTATACTTTATAGCTTACATTTTTCCACCACCAGCTTTGCACTACCCATTCACTTCTAGACACCGCCTCTCATACTTGATTCCTGATGCTGTAGTCTAAAACCACTTTTTCCAACAATCTTTCTAACCATCAGCTACAATACAGGGGATTTCTCAGTTCCTCAGCTTCAATTATAGAATAGTTGCCTTCAGTAATAACTGAAACACTCTCATTTTTTGATTCCTGGGAGAGATGGTATTCAGTTCTCTTTTAATCTTTTAACTTATTATTTTTATTTCTTAATAGAAATAGTTGATTACTATTGCTTTTTCCTTCTCCAAATTCCTGAAAACTATGTCTACTAAGCATTTTTAGCCCTAATTCTCTTGACTAGCCTTTCCATTATAGACATCATTTATTCCCAATTTTAGTGCTAGCTCTCAGGGCAGGCCTCCCCAAAATATGGCACAATGGCATATTGATTATTTTGAATTAAAGTTACTTGAGAAACAGCCAGTGTAAGAAAACCTTTCTCTCTGCCCCTGAAAACAGGAAAGTCTCTCATGTGAAAGGTACCCTTCCCTTACCAAGAGAGATATTCTATCACCAGAGATAGGGATTCAGGGTGAGAAGCCTATGTTAATAAAACTTCCCACTTTCTTTTTAATTTACTATCCCAAGCCCAAACTCTGTTTAGATTCTTCACTAATTAAGCAATCAAGGCTAAATTTCTTTGCCCTGTCAATTCCTCTCATAGATATTGTTTCTCTGTTTAAAAAGTAAAAAGCTGCTGTCACGGCCACTTCTTAAGCCCCATGTTTGTTAGACCTCTATGCATACTAAATTAATGTTTTCTTGTTAATCTGACTTGTCAACATTTAATTATTGAATGGCAAAAAGAACCCAGGAATCAAGGTGTGTGTGGGGGAATTTCCCCTCCTTGACAATAGCTATGACCTTTGTGTGGTGGTGTCCCTTTTTCCATAAACAAGTTCTACCTCTGCCCAGTTCCAGTCCTTCTAACTCTCAATAAGGCATTAGAGATAATGCTGGAAAATAAATGATTGATACAATGTTTTTTTAATGGAAATTTTTTATTCAAACCCTCTTTCTGAGAAAGTTTAATTCTTGTTCATGAACTGCCTAAAATGTCCTTTCATGCCATTCTCTAAGCCCAGAAACCAGGCTCAAAATCTTGGTGTAAAATGAGAGACAAAGAACTTCTTCCCTTTTATATTGTCAATTGAATCCTGTTTGTTTTTGTTGCTTGTTTTGTTTTTCCTCCACTTAAAAATGCCCTTGTCTATGTCTCTCTCTGGTGGATCCAATACAATTGTGTAGGTTCTCACCACTTGACCTCTTAGTGGGTATAAAAGTAGCCAAGAAATTTGCAGTAAATCCAGACTCTCTTTAGCACTGATGATTTTGCATTCTTATACTCGGTAAACCCCTAATTATACCACATCCTCTTTATCCCAACCTATGATTTCTAACAAGACTCTGTACTGTCTATTCTATCTTATTTTATTTTCATTTCTTTTTCAACTTTTCATATCATTCAGAAGCATATTCCTTGTGCCCTGCCCTAATAAGTCTTATTCTGATGTCCATATTTTTGCTATTTTTTGCTTCTTCAGTTTTGCTTTTGTTTATATCTTTGCTCTTATAAGTCAGTGAGCCTGCAATTAGTCAGCCTGGGACAAGTGATTTCACTTGTTCCAATTAACATTTTTCATCACCCAAGTACAAACTCATATTTGATTCTCTCCTTGAATTCTGCTATGACTCTACAATTCCTCATTTAGTACCCTTTCACTGTATGCCTACTATTTGTATTTACCTGGAGAATCCCATGGACAGAGGAGCCTAGAGGACTACTGTTAATGGGATCACAAAGAGTTGGACACGATGAGTGACTAAGCACACACAAGTCTGTTAAGAAGATTTTAGTTTTTGTTTTCCTTTGTTTTCAGTTTTGTTTTGGCTTAAACAATAAACCTGCCTTCCTCTTTGTTAGAGTGAAGTCATTATCAAATAAAATAATGATTGAGGAAAAATTAATGATTAAAGTTCTGTAAATAACACAGAGAGAGATCATTTTATAATGTCTTTCTTTGTTCCTAGTTTTGAATTAATTCTTTTTCTACCAAGTGTGTCATACTCTGCAAGGAACTTTAGAGAAGGGAGCATAAGTTGCATATCATTTGTATCACCTAGATATCCTGTCAAATTTTATAGTACAAATTAAGTCCCCAACAAATATTTGGTAACTCTGTGTTACTCAGGTTTCTAATGTTCTGTCTCTCATTGTACTTATTTGAAAGAGTTTTGGTCACAAATAGTTGCTAATTTATTTCTCTTTAATCAGTTTTGTCTATGCCAATCTTTCTTTACTGTTTCTCTTGTTTATGCAATTTGTTTCTCTCTCTTTTCCAGCAAGAACTTCCATATCCCCAGAAGAAGCCATAAATATTTGTTGTATGATTAGAGTATATTCGATTCAAGTACAGAAAGAAGACAGTGGAGTAGATAAAAGTTATGATCTGCATTAAGCACACAAATTGAATAAAAGAGTCCTTTTGAGATTTAGGTATAGGTAGAATGCATGATATCTGTTAAGTACTATTTGAAGAACAAATAAGTAGCTAAGACGTAGGCAACGTTAATAAGTTATAGTAAATATAGATAGTGGCTAAGTGGTAGGTCATGTTCAGTTCAGTTCAGTCACTCAGTCATGTCCGACTCTTTGCAAACACATGAATCACAGCACGCCAGGCCTCCCTGTCCATCACCAACTCCCGGAGTTCACTCAAACTCACATTCATCGAGTCAGTGATCCAGCTGTCTCATCCTCTATCATCCCCTTCTCCTCCTGCCCCCAATCCCTCCCAGCTTCAGAGTCTTTGCCAATGAGTCACTCTTCGCATGAGGTGGCCAAAGTACTGGAGTTTCAGCTTTAGCATCATTCCTTCCAAAGAATACCCAGGACGGATCTCCTTCAGAATGGACTGGTTGGATCTCCTTGCAGTCCAAAGGACTCTCAAGAGTCTTCTCCAATACCACACTTCAAAAGCATCAGTTTTTTGACCCTCAGCCTTCTTCATAGTCCAATTCTCACATCCATACATGACCACTGGAAAAACCATAGCCTTGACTAGACAGACCTTTGTTGATAAAGTAATGTCTCTGCTTTTGAATATGCTGTCTAGGTTGGTCATCACTTTTCTTCCAAGGAGTAAGCATCTTTTAATTTCATGGCTTCAGTCACCATCTGCAGTGATTTTGGAGCCCCTCAAAATAAAGTCTGACACTGTTTCCACTGTTTCTCCATCTATTTCCTATGAAATGATGGGACTGGATGCCATGATCTTCGTTTTCTGAATGCTGAGCTTTAAGCCAACTTTTTCACTCTCCACTTTCACTTTCATCAAGAGGCTTTTTAGCTTCTCTTCAGTTTCTGCCATAAGAGTGGTGTCATCTCCATATCTGAGGTTATTGATATTTCTCCCAGCAATCTTGATTCCAGCTTGTGTTTCCAGTCCAGCGTTTCTCATGATGTACTCTGCAGAGAAGTTAAATAAGCAGGGTGACAATATACAGTCCTGACATACTCCTTATCCTATTTAGTATATACTAAATGCAGAGTATATGAAATATATGATAAAGCAAACATGTTATTTCTAGATAGACAATGAATAGAAAAAAATGAAAAGTATGATGATGCTGTGCTTAGAATGACAGTTATTTTATATATATCTAAATCAGTCATCCATTAATAACATCAATTATGGTTTTGCTTTGATCCCCACGTTCTCAGCCCAAGAAATATGGGAAGAATTTATGCATGTTGGGCAGGCTTTTTAGTGAAAAATTAAAGCTGTGGCCATACATACCTGCTATTGTGTGCCTGATAGAGTGAGCATGAGTGCTGGCTCCAAGGATTTTTCACTTGTGGGGGGTTACCTTGCTCAGACTTCACTTTGTCTTTCTAACACCATCATCAGAGAGACAGGACATATGAATATTGCATAATCCAGCATTCAGGTACTGCAAGCTTTCCTTTCCATTTATACACTGCTTTAAATGTCTTAATAAATCTCATCTTTACCCTCGTTTCCAATGCATTGTTTTGTTTTATTTTATAAAATAATTTTGTTTGATGCATATTATTTTTAAAGTCTTTTTCGAATTTGTTATAATATTACTTATGTTTTGTTTTGTTTTGCCACAAGGCATGTTGGATCCCAGCACCTCAGCCAGGGACCGAACCTTCACCCCCCTGAGTTAGAAGGCAGTCTGAACCACTGAACCACCAAGAAAGTCCCCCCCTGTATGTTTCTCATCTTTACCCTCGTTTCCAATGCATTGTTTTGTTTTATTTTATAAAATAATTTTGTTTGATGCATATTATTTTTAAAGTCTTTTTCGAATTTGTTATAATATTACTTATGTTTTGTTTTGTTTTGCCACAAGGCATGTTGGATCCCAGCACCTCAGCCAGGGACCGAACCTTCACCCCCCTGAGTTAGAAGGCAGTCTGAACCACTGAACCACCAAGAAAGTCCCCCCCTGTATGTTTCAAAAAGACTAAATTAATCTTGTCATTTGTGAATCTTGCATATGTTTTGTGAGATCTTTCTGTTTAAAATCCTTTGGCATAGTTTACCTGGCAGTGTTTGGATGCTACCAATGCATCAACAAATATACTCATACAACATTTACAAATTACCTAAAAATACTACATAGGCTTTTTGAATTAAACTAAATTTAACCCTATTCAATCTTCTATTCATACAACAGAATTTATCTTCCTCTGCCTCTAAATTCTCTCAACTACAGAATGAAACTGAGTTACTTTACTGCTTGACTTTCTACACATACTCTCTTTTTTCAGATTTCACCATCATGTCTATGCTCAACAGCACCCACCATCAAACACCCTTCTTCCTCCTGTCAGGAATCCCAGGGCTGGAGGCATCATATAACTAGATCTCCATACCGCTGAGCATCATGTACGTGACTGCCATCCTGGGGAACAGCATCATTATTCACATAGTACACAAGACTCCCAGCCTTCATGAGCCCCAATATGTATTCTTGTCCTTGTTAGCCATCATTGATATAGACATGTCAGTCTACACTGCCCACTGTTGTTAAAGTCTTTATTTTCAACCATCAAAAGATTGATTTCCATGGTTGCCTGGCTCAGATGTTCTTCATCCACACCTTCTCTTCCATGGAGTCAGCCATGCTGCTGGCTATGGCCTTCGACCATTTTGTGGCCATATGCAACCCACTACACTACATTACAGTCCTGACTCTTTCCCCCATTACTCAGATGGGCTTGGCTGCTGTGGCTCAAGGGGTAGCACTGATGATCCCCTTGCCCATGCTGCTCCAACAGCTTCCCTTCTGTAGGAATATTGTTCTATCCTACTCATTCTGCTTCTACCCAGATGTGATGAAGCTGGCATGTGGATGTATTCATGTGAACATTACCTATGGGCTGGCCTTGATTTTCTGCTCCTTTGGGGTTGACTCCATCTTTATTGTTCTGTCTTACGCTTTTATCTTGAAGACAGTTCTGGAAATAGCTTTCAGGGAAGGATGCCTTAAGGTGCTCAACACTTGTGTCTCCCACTTTCTCACTGTCTTCATTTTCTATGTCCTACTTATGCCTTAGCCTTGATCCACAGAATAGGCAGGTACCACTCCCCTCTCCCCCACATCATCGTGTCCGATATTTTCCATTTTCTCACACCTGTCCTTAACCCATTGGTTTATAATGTGAAAACAAAACAGATTAGAAGTGCAGTAGGTAGACTGTTCAAATTTAAGACAAGATAGAACAGAGTAGAAATATTTTGAGTAAATGATCAAAAGGTTAGGAATAATGTAAAAAGAAACAGGAATAGACATTTATTTCTTATGTGCTGAAGCCCTTCCTTTAGATTTTTCTGTGTGATTTTGCTTCCTAGGTGACTCAAAATGGTAAAGAATCTGCCTGCACAGCAGGAGACCCAGGTTCAAACCCTGGATCAGGAAAATCCACTGAAGAAGGGTATGGTAACCCATACCAGTATCCTTGCCTGGAGAATTCCACGGACAAAGAAGCCTGGAAGGCTCCAGTCCATGGGGTCACACACAGGCAGACACAATTGAGCCACTAATACTTTTACTTTGTGTAATTTTACTACAGTCTTCTTGGAAGTAGGAGATTCCTTTTTAGTTTTAAATATTAGATCAAGAAATGTATTTCTAAAGGTTCTTTCACCTTCACCTTATGTTTCTCTAAAGTTCATGTATCCCTAAAGTTCACATAACTTATCAGGAGCCTCATTTCAATCTAAACAGTTTGACAAATATTTTCTGTATGAGAATCCCTCATATATAGTTATACAGCTCAAATTTCATTAAAAGTAAGATATTTATATTATTATACAGAGAGTTATTATCTTTGGTGGGTTTGAGATATTATAAAGAGAAATAGTCTAAATGGGAAACAAGAGTTTTTATTTTTATATTTTAAGATTTTTCCTGAAACCAGAACTAAA
>SJYC01139857.1:0-12275 GCA_006408675.1 Madoqua kirkii | reverse complement strand
AGAACCGTGGCCAAGATCTTCATGTATGAAACTAAGATGAAGACGACATCTACTGCAAATGTGAAGAGTACAAACACCAATCCGTAGACACCGCTAAAAGTGGCGTCCCCACAGGCCAAGTTCAGCATATCAGGGTAGTAGCAGTAAGAGTGTGAGAGGATATTGGCCCCACAGAAAGGAAAGGTCCTCAGGAGAAAAGGCAAAGGGGCCACAGGGTGGCGCCGCGTATGACAGCAGCGCCGCTAAGACAGGCGACAGTGGAGCGGGTCAGGATCCTGGCGTAGTCCAGTGGAGCACAGACAGCCACCAAGCGGTCGAAAGCCATGGTTACCAGCACACCCGATTCTACTGAGGAGAGGGTGTGGATGAAGACCATCTGGGTTAAGCAGGCATCCAGGCCGATGTGGTGGACATTGAACCAGAAGATAGCCAAGACACTAGGCATTGTGGACAATGAAAGGCCTAGGTCAGTAAGGGCCAGCACAGCCAAAAAATAGAACTGAGGTTCATGAAGATTATGTTCTGCTTTAACTAGCATAAGCAGAAGAGCATTTCCCATAAGGGCTAGGGCGTACAGGAGACAGAAGGGGATGGAAATCCATATTTGGGCCACCTCCAGACCAGGTATACCAGTGAAGGAGAAGATGGGCCAATTAGAAACAGTATGATTAAAAGACCACATGGAAAGGTGTAGGTCAGACTGAAGTCCAAGATGCTTCTGCTTCTCTCCCTATAAAAGAGAGATTGTGTGTCAGGAAATCTGATTAAAAGCAAACTAATTGCCGATACATAGAGTTACAAAATTAAGACATGAAGAACTCAAAATTGAGTTTATAACTTCATAATTATTCCTCTTGATATTACAAGTGGCAACTAAGCACATGAAAAAAGGTTCAACATCTTTATTTATTTAGAAAATGTAAATGAGAAGTGGGCTTCCCTGGTGGCTCAGACGGTAAAGCGTCTGCCTGCAATGCGAGAGACCCAGGTTCAATTCCCGGGTTGGAAAAATCCCCTGGAGAAGGAAATGGCAATCCACTCCAGCACTCTTGCCTGGAAAATCCCATGGACGGAGGAGCCTGACAGGCTACAGTCCCTGGGGTCGCAAAGAGTCGGACACGACTGAGCGACCTATGGTATGGTATGGTATGGTATGGTAAATGAGAAGTACAATAAGATACCATAAGAATGGCTAGAATTAAAAATACCTGAAAATACTGTGTTGGTGAGCATATGAAACAACTGAAATTCTGATGGGATACAAACTGTCTCTTATACACATCTTATACGTTTCATATGTTGAATTATAAAACGTATGTATTTGTAAATGTTTATAAGAATTCAGACTAGGTTGCCTGTTTTATAAATGTGTATATCATTTATTTATGCTCAGTATTGTCACCTCAAGTCAAAGACAGGCATTAAGTTATTTATTTATGCTAATGACGCCTGAAAATTAACTATCAAAGAGTAGAGCCAGATATTATTATCCATTCACTTTTAATTAATTATGTGGACATTAATTCATGAATCTATTGATTCAATAGTCATATATAATTATCACTTTTTGGCCTTTGTTTCTTACACTGTCTCATGTTCCCCTTTATTTTATATCTTTACATAGCTATTCTTGGCCTCCACTATATGCCACACATTAGGGGACAAATGAATCAGACAAAATGCTCTCATTTAGATTATTAGTACATAGTGAGTGAGACAACACAGGAATAAAATTGTCATACTTTAAGGCAACAACATGCCATTAAGACAGACCATACCATTAATAGCTCAATTATTTAAATTATACATAAAGCAGTTTACAAGTAAACTGAACTATCAGAATGGGGCACAGATTAAATTAAAGGATCTTAGGGAGCCAAGCTTTAGCACTCAGTGTCATTATGTCCCTTTTCCTTTCTGAAGCAATCCCTCACATCTGCTTTTATCTTGTTTTACATTCATTTTTTCCCCTAATGTAGATAATCACATAACTGGGGAAGATGTTCTGCAAATGATTTTGTCTCCTTTCACTGTCTAGTAGAAATAGTAATCTTAAACTCTTTATAACATACTGTGTAAAGAGGGAGAATTTTTTTCTTCAGTTTTTAATCTCTGCAGTTGAAAGGTCAGAAGAGGGATTTATTAGAATATTGTTATTATTGGTCTCACTCAAGTTGTACAGAGAAGTGAGGAGTTCCTCGAAGGAAATTTATCTGCAGTCTTCAAAAAATGGAACAAGGCTGAGAAATGATCCCCATTTCCCTATCATCATATTTAAGACTGTCAAAATGCTTTGAGTGGAAAGATTCAATAAAGAAAAATATTAAATCAGATTTTAAAACTTGTAGAAACATACTAAGAATCAGAATTTCATTGTATGTTTTGAGGGTGCTCATGATATTTCAAATACCCTCTCAGTAAGATCAAAGATTATACATTTGTATATATTTTACTCCCTCTATTCTGATAATATATAACAGATTTAGGTAGATGAATGCTTTGGAAATTGAGATAGATATTAAGCTTCCATGATCTTTCTTTTTATGATCTTTTCAGTATTGCAGGCAGAAGTTTCTAATAAACCCAGTGTTCACTGGCTTACTTTCCTTCTAATTTACATAATTTAAACCAAGTCTCCAATTCATTAATTATATTTAGATGCATGATCTGCTGCTGTTCCATGATTTTCATTAATACAATAGAAGCTATATGAATATTGTAGTTTTGCATTCCGTATAACTCTGATGCCTTACTAAATATGCTAGACAAACCTGAAAAATATTTTTATTACTTTAGAGATCATTTTGAAATTTACTTAGAACTTCTGTAAATTAGTTTGAAATTCTTGCTAAAGCTATTGTATGTTTATTCATTGCCATTGAAAATTAAGTTTTTTATTTGCTTCCTAAGCTAGAAAGTAAAGAGGAACTAAAAAGCCTCCTGATGGAAAGTGAAAGAGGAGAGTGAAAAAGTTGGCTTAAATCTCAACATTCAGAAAATGAAGATCATGGCATCTGGTCTCCTCACTTCATGGGAAATAGATGAGGAAACAGAGGAAACAGTGTCAGACTTTATTTTGGGGGCTCCAAAATCACTGCAGATGGTGACTGCAGCCATGAAATTAAAAGACGCTTACTCCTTGGAAGGAAAGTTATGACCAATCTACAGAGCATATTCAAAAGCAGAGACATTGCTTTGCTAACAAAGGTCCATTTAGTCAAGGCTATGGTTTTTCCAGTGGCCATGTATGGATGAGAGAGTTGAACTGTGAAGAAAGCTGAGCGCTGAAGAATCTGTGCCTTTGAACTGTGGTGTTGGAGAAGACAAGAGTCCCTTGGACTGCAAGGAGATCCAACTAATCCATTCTGAAGGAGATCAGCCCTGGATTTCCTTGGAATGAATGATGCTGAAGCTGAAACTCCAGTACTTTGGCCACCTAATGAGAAGAGCTGACTCATTGGGAAAGACTCTAATGCTGGGGATTGGGGGCCGGAGGAGAAGGGGATGACAGAGGATGAGATGGCTGGATGGCATCACTGACTCAATGGATGTGTCTGAGTGAACTCTGGGAGCTGGTAATGGACAGGGAGGCCTGGTGTGCTGTGATTCATGGGGTTGCAAAGCGTCGGACATGACTGAGCGACTGAACTGACAAGTCAGTCAGCAGGACAAGTCTTCATTTGTTTATGACTAACCTCAAGACTTGATCCAAGAGAATAATTCATTTTTCCTCTTAGAAAGTTAGAGAAAGAAGTTGAATCCTTGTTTCAGAAGCCAAAATGTAACCCTATATATTCTCAGTATGGAATGGGAAACCAAACAAAATCCAAATAAAATATGAATTCTGAATGAAGTAGCAAGATGAGTAAGAATAACCGTTTGTCACATTCTTATATATTATTTCTTTTTATACAGTTCCTCTATACTTTTTTATTAAAAACCATCAGATTGAGATATCAGCTAATACTTCAGCCCTAAGAAATGGTCAAAAATATTAAGCATATAGTCATAAATGTATCACCAAGTTAAAATTTTATAATGCTTCACTTAAACAACATGGTGAAATTGAATCAGGTGAAATCTTGTTTTCTCAGTAAAATCAGCCCCTCTTTGATCTTTTAAAATCCAGCATCATACACTTCAATTTAGCAGTTGTGAATACATGATTTCATCCAACTCATACACCAAAAACACTGAACTTGAGTTTCTATTGCCATTTCTCCTTACCACTACCAAACAGTCATCACTCATGATCAGCTGTGATCATTTATTTAAGCTCTCTGCTTCTCTTTCCCTCCATAGTTAGATTAGCTTGAGGGAAAGGCCTGAGTCTTTTTATTTTTGAATTCATGGTGCCTATCATACTGTTTGGCACATAGCAGATCCTGAACAGCATTCTTCTGATATAGAGAAAAATGTCATTCTCCAGCAATGATACGTTGCACCCCAAATCGCTTGTGCAGAGCAGCCTGGATCTGCCTGGATTTGAGACTGTAGACAAGGGGGTTGAGCAGCGGTGTCATGAGGAGGTAGGCATTACTCATGCTGGTAAACAGAAGTGGGGAAGTGTTCTGAGTGTAGCGATGCAGCACTGCCACGCTGATGAGGGGCAGGTAAAACACAAATACTGTGCATAGGTGACAGGCACAGGTACGCAGTGATTTCCAGTTTCTGTCTCGATTCTCTAGCTTTAGAACCGTGGCCAAGATCTTCATGTATGAAACTAAGATGAGACGACATCTACTGCAAATGTGAAGAGTACAAACACCAATCCGTAGACACCGCTAAAAGTGGCGTCCCCACAGGCCAAGTTCAGCATATCAGGGTAGTAGCAGTAAGAGTGTGAGAGGATATTGGCCCCACAGAAAGGAAAGGTCCTCAGGAGAAAAGGCAAAGGGGCCACAGGGTGGCGCCGCGTATGACAGCAGCGCCGCTAAGACAGGCGACAGTGGAGCGGGTCAGGATCCTGGCGTAGTCCAGTGGAGCACAGACAGCCACCAAGCGGTCGAAAGCCATGGTTACCAGCACACCCGATTCTACTGAGGAGAGGGTGTGGATGAAGACCATCTGGGTTAAGCAGGCATCCAGGCCGATGTGGTGGACATTGAACCAGAAGATAGCCAAGACACTAGGCATTGTGGACAATGAAAGGCCTAGGTCAGTAAGGGCCAGCACAGCCAAAAAATAGAACTGAGGTTCATGAAGATTATGTTCTGCTTTAACTAGCATAAGCAGAAGAGCATTTCCCATAAGGGCTAGGGCGTACAGGAGACAGAAGGGGATGGAAATCCATATTTGGGCCACCTCCAGACCAGGTATACCAGTGAAGGAGAAGATGGGCCAATTAGAAACAGTATGATTAAAAGACCACATGGAAAGGTGTAGGTCAGACTGAAGTCCAAGATGCTTCTGCTTCTCTCCCTATAAAAGAGAGATTGTGTGTCAGGAAATCTGATTAAAAGCAAACTAATTGCCGATACATAGAGTTACAAAATTAAGACATGAAGAACTCAAAATTGAGTTTATAACTTCATAATTATTCCTCTTGATATTACAAGTGGCAACTAAGCACATGAAAAAAGGTTCAACATCTTTATTTATTTAGAAAATGTAAATGAGAAGTGGGCTTCCCTGGTGGCTCAGACGGTAAAGCGTCTGCCTGCAATGCGAGAGACCCAGGTTCAATTCCCGGGTTGGAAAAATCCCCTGGAGAAGGAAATGGCAATCCACTCCAGCACTCTTGCCTGGAAAATCCCATGGACGGAGGAGCCTGACAGGCTACAGTCCCTGGGGTCGCAAAGAGTCGGACACGACTGAGCGACCTATGGTATGGTATGGTATGGTATGGTAAATGAGAAGTACAATAAGATACCATAAGAATGGCTAGAATTAAAAATACCTGAAAATACTGTGTTGGTGAGCATATGAAACAACTGAAATTCTGATGGGATACAAATGGTACAGAGCCTCTTTGGATATCAGCTTGGCAGTTTCACATAAAGTCACATGCACGCTTATCAAACATTTAACAGTACCCAGCAATTTCACTTCTAAAAATTTGCCCAAGAGAAATAAAAACATATATCCAAACAAAAACTTGTACATAATCAAATAAGCTTATTCATGATAGCAAAAAAAAAAAAAAAAAAGGAAAGAAACCAAACATACACCCAGTGTTGAATGCATGAAGGAAATAATTCCTGATAGAGGCAATAGCTTGAATGGGTCATTTGCGCTCTGTGAAAGAAGGCAAATACAAAACACCACATATTGTATGATCTCATTTGTATGAAATTTTAGAAAAGCCAAAATCAGTGACAGTTGATCAGACATTTTAGAGATGAAAAGGAAGTATAAAGAGTACAAATAGGCAGGAAATGGCTTCTTGGAAGATCAAAATGTCCATACCATGGCTGATGTACCAATCACATGATTTTACATGTTATTTAAAACTCATCAAATTGTAGTTCATTAAAACGTATCTCTTTAGGGATATCTTCCCTAATTCTTTCCTTTTAGTCAATTCAAAAAGGAAATGTCACTGTAGTTTGTGATATAATTTGATCTCCATTACTAGAAATTGATTAATATTGGGGATGAGGCTATTTTGTTTTATACATTCAACTATTTGATTCCCTCTAAGTGGTCTACATACTACATAGAAAAACAAATTAACTCTATCCATTTTTGTGAGTAATGACTTTCTTTTTTTTTTTCCCATTTCAGAGGGCTCTAAATCTCTATATTTATTTTCTTCCTTAGAAACTTAGAGTATTTCTATGTTACTCTTCAGCTTATATTTATGCTTTTTCTCATATGTTATGGTTCATGTAAAATTTCTGAGCAATTTGAATATCCTAAAGTCTCCAATTAACTTTCAAATTTTCATACTCAATCCAGATACCTTTTCTGAACATGTGTTCAACTGATACAAAGACATATCTAGCCAGTTGCTTCACAGGAAATTCAAATATATCCCCTGAGCATAAGAGTTAATTTAATCCTTTACAACCCATATTTTATTCAAAAATATTATTGATGGACTATGTGGGCTCAGTAATGTCTGACATTTTTGTGACCTCATGGACTGTAGCCTGTCAGGCTCTTCTGTCCAGGGAATTCTGCAGGCAAGAACACTGGAGTGACTTGCCATTTCCTTCTCCAGGGGATCTTCTTAACAGAGGGATCAAATCTGCCTGTCTTGTATTACAGGTGGATTCTTTACCATTGTGCCACCTGGTAAGCCCTAGTATTGATGAGACTATTGTAAATGTAATGCCAGTTTATTTTACTGTTGGTAATGTAGCTGTAGCAAGAAGTGATAAGAAAGCCTTCAGCGATCAATGCAAAGAAATAGAGGAAAAGAGTAGAATGGGAAAGACTAGAGATCTCTTTAAGAAAATTAGAGATACCAAGGGAACATTTCATGCAAAGATGGGCTCGATAAAGGACAGAAATGGTATGAACCTAACAGCGGCAGAAGATATTAAGAAGAGATGGCAAGAATACATGGAAGAACTGTACAAAAAAGATCTTCATGACCCAGATAATCATGATGATGTGATCACTCATCTAGAGCCAGACATCTTGGAATGTGAAGTCAAATGGGCCTCAGAAAGTATCACTATGAACAAAGCTAGTGGAGGTGATGGAATTCCAGTGGAATTGTTTCAAATTCTGAAAGATGATGCTGTGGAAGTGTTGCACTCAATATGCCAGCAAATTTGCAAAACTCAGCAGTGGCCATAGGACTAGAAAAGGTCAGTTTTCATTCCAATCCCAAAGAAAGGCAATGCCAAAGAATTCTCAAACTACTGCACAATTGCACTCATCTCACATGCTAGTAAAGTAATGCTCAAAATTCTCCAAGCCAGGCTTTAGCAATACTTGAACCACAAACTCCCTGATGTTCAAGCTGGTTTTAGAAAAGGCAGAAGCACCAGAGATCAAATTGTCAGCATCCACTGGATCATGGAAAAAGCAAGAGAGTTCCAGAAAAACATCTATTTCTGCTTTATTGACTATGCCAAAGTCTTTGACTGTGTGGATCACAATAAACTGTGGAAGATTCTGAAAAAGATGGGAATACCAGACCACTTGACCTGCCTCTTGAGAAATCTATATGCAGGTCAGGAAGCAAGAGTTAGAACTGGACATGGAACAACAGACTGGTTCCAAATACGAAAAGGAGTACATCAAGGCTGTATATTGTCACCCTGCTTATTTAACTTCTTTGCAGAGTACATCATGAGAAACGCTGGACTGGAAGAAACACAAGCTGGAATCAAGGTTGCCAGGAGAAATAGCAACAACCTCAGATATGCAGATGACCCCACCCTTATGGTAGAAACTGAAGAGAAGCTAAAAAGTCTCTTGATGAAAGTGAAAGAGGAGAGCAAAAAAATTGTCTTGAAGCTCAACATTCAGAAAAGAAAGAGCATAGCATCTGGTCCCATCACTTCATGGGAAATAGATGGGGAAACAGTAGAAACAGTGTCAGACTTTATTTTTGGGGGCTCCAAAATCACTGCAGATGGTGACTGCAGCCATGAAATTAAAAGATGCTTACTCCTTGGAAGAAAAGTTATGACCAACCTAGATAGTATATTCAAAAGCAGAGACATTACTTTGTCAACAAAGGTCCGTCTAGTCAAGGCTATAGTTTTTTCTGTGGTCATGTATGGATGTGAGAGTTGGACTGTGAAGAAGGCTGAGCACCAAAGAATTGATGCTTTTGAAGTGTGGTGTTGAAGAAGACTCTTGAGAGTCCTTTGGATTGCAAGGAGATCCAACCAGTCCATTCTGAAGGAGATCAGCCCTGGGATTTCTTTGGAAGGAATGATGCTACAGCTGAAACTTCAGTACTTTGTCCACCTCATGCGAAGAGTTGACTCATTGGAAAAGACTCCTTCCGAGGGATTGGGGGGCAGGAGGAGAAGGGGACAATCGAGGATGAGATGGCTGGATGGCATCACAAACTCGATGGACGTGAGTCTGAGTGAACTCCAAGAGATAGTGATGAACAGGAAAGCCTGGCGTGCTGTGATTCATGGGATCGCAGAGTTGGACATGACTGACTGAACGACTGAACTGAGCTGAACTGAATGTAACTGTGAAAAGCAAAATCAGGAGCCTGACTGTCAAGTTCAATAGATGGCTCCATTCTAATCAATCATTTGTCTTTGTCTGTTACCTTTATGTGCTTACTTTCCTCTTCGTGTAATGAGGATATCAGTATCTACTGTCTGTAAGGTTCTAATGGGAAATGACTAAAAAAAAATGCCTCACTATATAAAAGAGGCCACTTGCAATGTAGGACACCCAGGTTCCATCCCTGGGTCAGGAAGATCCCCTAGAGGAGGAAATGGTAACCTACTTCAGTATTATTGCCTGGAAAATTCCATAGATAGAGGAGCCTGGCAAGCTCCAGTCCATGGTGTCACAAACAGTTGGACATGACTGAGCAAGTAACACTTTCAGTTTTTTCACTTCATATATATAGATCTATATACATATACATGTATACATATATATATATCTATACATAGGCTTCCCAGGTGGCACAGATGGTAAAGAACTTTGTTGAAAATACAGGAGACTCAAGGGAGCTGGTTCAAGCCCTGGGTTGGGAAAATCCCCTGGATAAGGGTAGGGCAACCTACTCCAGTATTCTTCCTTGAAGAACCTGCTGGACAAGGGAGCCTGGTGGGCTACAGTCCGTGAGGTCACAGAGAGCTGGACATGACTGAGCATGCACAAGACAGATATAAATGCTGTTTAAAAAGTGATAGTGAAGTTGCTTAGTCGTGTCTGACTTTTTCTGACCCCATGGACTGTAGCCTGCCAGGCTCCTCCACCATGGTATTTTCCAGGCAAGAGTATTGGAGTGGGTTGCCATTTCCTTCTCCAGGGGATTTTCCCAGCCCAGGGATCGAACCCAGGTCTCAACTCAAGGCTACTGTTATTAACTCTTAATATTGCTCTTTACCTTAAACAAACTAGTAATTTCTTATGTGAAAAGTCTTTCCCTAGTATTTCTCCTTTAATACATTGTTTCTACACTTTTCATAGTTTCTAAAATGTCAACAAGACTACATTGTACCCCTTTAAATATTTTCTCATAAGCAACAAAATAAACTTAATTTCATTTGCTTCTTTATTATGAGGCACAATACATTTACAAAACAGACATGCATGGTTCTCTAAGTTCACCACTAATATAAATGACATCCTATGCTCTGTATTTTGTTGCAATAATTCTGAAGGTGCTGGGAGCCCTAGCCTTATGCATTATCATTCTGTGTCTTTAAACCTTCGCTCAAGACAAGCCCTCAGACTTACTCCTCCCTCTCTCTTACATACCCAGTGAATTTCTGCTTAGTCCTGAAAAATTAATCTCAGATACTGTGTCTTCTAGAAAGTGTTTCTTATATTTCTGCCTTATTAACTAATCTGCAAGTATTTGAGATCACATGCCTCTTTCTCTAGTGAGATTTTTTTCTGAAAATATTTTACTTATTATGATAATTTTTTAATATAAATGAGTGACTTTACAAAATGACTGAGGCAAGTTGTTTGATTTCAATAATTCCAAGCTTTCTTTTTAATAAATTTGTAATAAAGATGCTATATTAAATGTTTCTGTGAGGATTAATTATATAAGACAGAGCAAAAGCACACCACATATTGCCTAAAAGTTAGTTAGCATTTGTGTATGAGCTTTTATAGTATTCAGTTCAAAACAAATATATGCATAAGTAAATTGTAGACATTATAAAATAAAATCCCATGCTAATTTGACAAGAAAATACGAATTGGTAAGAAATTGTAGTTTATCAAGCCAATGTTCCAGCTCAATATATAGCAGCTTAAACATGTGTTGGATAAAGTAAAAAAGCAGCAGAAGCAGCAAGAATGGCAGAATAAGACAGTGATACAGGTGGAAAGAAAAACAGAAGAAAAGAATGGAAAGAAGCTGGAAAGAAGGAAGGGAGGCGGAACGAAGAAAGGTGGGAAACTTTTAGAAAAAATTATTAAGAAACATCTGATGCTCACTGCAGTGCTGAAACCAGAACATATTTCCTAGATCCTAGTACTTGAATTTCTATAAGCAAAGTACCTACTATATATAAAAGAGTGTACATCAAAATAATATATGAATGTTGAGTGTTTTATGTGTGTGTGTTCATTTTCCTCTTCAAAGCCCAACTAGAAGCCACGTTCTTACATAAAGTTTTAAAAAGTGCCACTTTGTTTTAATTCTACTTATACAAGTAAAAATGACTAATGCCCAAGTAGAAGTTAAAATCACATAATGCATCTTATTATAAAAATGTCCTACATTTACACATAAGCATATACATAAACACACTCATTCACATACATATGTCACGCATATATCTTTGTTATTAGCATAAAATCTTCTTGCTTTATCATAACCTGAGCTTCAAACAGCTAATAGATTTCAGCTTTTAGTCATGTTTTGTCTATTTTTTAAATTTGTTTCTTTATTTATTTTGGTCAAAGAAAAAACTTGGTTCTAAACCCATCCTTATAACAGCTTCTGAAAGGAAAATTCTATTTTGCCTGCTTTCCCATTTATATTTTGTTATGTCATGTTGTTATGTTATGTTATACCTCCTTGTACCAATCACGCAGTTTTTAATGAGAAGCCCCGCTTGTGTCAGGTACTGTTCTAAACATTAGAGAGTCAAACGTGTGTGAGAAACAAAGCAGTATCATGGAAGAAACTTAACCAGTATGATTTAAAAATTAGCTTTATCATATCTTTCCTCATATGATCCGAGGGTAATTCAGTCTTTCTGAGAACTAATATTACTTGTCAAAATATGTGCAATTATACCTATTTTAATGGGTACTTAGAAAGATTAAACATAAAACAGAAAAGAGTTTATAATAACACCAACCAACTGGAAAACAAAGTTTACATAAAAGTTATTACAATATGTCGAGGTCTGATTTAGAGTTACTGACCATGTTTACATGTATATCTAGATCACTATATATTTTTAACTTGGGAATCTAGTGGAAGGCTTTTCTGATAAGTTGGACTATAGGAAGTCTGAAGAAGCATCAGTTGGGATATAACCAGATATATTGTCTATGTGAAAGAATGGCATCATTAAAATTACAGATATTTTAAAGAGAACTTGGATAAAAAATACTGTGGATGTCAAATTTTATTACTGTTTAAAATATAGCAGAACAGTTCTTCACCTGGATCAATTCTTCATTTTTTAATCTGGAAAATTAAG
>SJYC01139855.1:0-28752 GCA_006408675.1 Madoqua kirkii | reverse complement strand
TCTTTCTAAAGAAATCAATGAAGAAGGCTTGGGAAACGATGCAGCACAAAACAACTTTGTTTTTATTTCTTAGTGTAACGTTATCCACTTAAAATGAGGAATGGTAGAAAACGTCTCTAAAATCGCTTGTGGAATATTGAGCCCTCTTTTACAAATTATTCTTCATAGAATTTAGATCTTTGCAGGAATGCTGATTTCTGTACTTACAGGAAATTATACGTCTTTTTTTCAATGTTAATTTTAACATCAAATAACTCCCTTGTACAACCACATCATAAAATGTTCAGTTTTCTTATACAAGTAATTGTTTGTGTTAATTGTAGTCATTAGAATTGAAATTGAGGAGAAAAAGTATACTCAAAAGGTAACATCTGAATATTTTAAAAGTATGTGTTAAACATTAGATAAAGTTAATAAGAATATTAAAAGATGTGTTTAACAATGTAGTTAGATGACAAGAATATTTTAATTACACTAAAGTAAGTGCAAATCTTACAAAAGCTTGGAACACATATCAAAAAGCAGAAAAAAAGAAAGTTTACTGAAGGTATACTTTAAATACAATTTAAATAATCAATTAAAAGATCACCACCAAGGGTGGTCCAGTGGTTAAGACTTGTCTTCCAATGCAAGAGGTACAGGTTCCATCCCTGGTCTGGAAGCTGAGATCCCACATGCCTCACAGCCAAACCCCCCTGCCCAAAAAATAAAGCAGAAGTAATACTGAAACAAATTCAATAAAGATTTTTTTAAAAATCACTCCCAAGCTTGAAGTGATCACAAAGTTTTGGGTTAAATATAAAAGCTGATATTTGCTGATATTTAGCTGATATTTGTTATAATATTTTATAGTAAAATATAATATTTTTATATTTATAAAAATATAAACACATTTACTGTATGCTGCTGCTGCTAAGTCGCTTCAGTCATGTCCGACTCTGTGTGATCCCATAGACGGAAGCCCACCAGGCTCCCCTGTTCCTGGGATTCTCCAGGCAAGAATACTAGTTTAATTTATTACCTGGTTTAATCCTCAAAAATACAGTGAGTTATCTCTTTTCACTATTCCAATTTCATGGATAAGGAAACTGAGTCAATGAGAGATTAAATGACATGCCCAAATATTTTGAGCTATTAAGTGAAAGAGTTGAGATTCAATTCTAGACAGTTTAACCCCAGGGCCATTGATGTTAATCATATATCCATTACTTCCCAATGGTAGTAATGTTATAGTTTAGGGACATGAGAAATGAGGCCCAAAAGAGCCTGCACATCTTAGACAGTTATCAGTAAAGATTTTTTTCAACTCAGGCCTTTCTGATGTTGAAGCTCATACTTTCAAAAAGGCCAATTGCTTTTTAATTGGAATATACAGGGACATAGTAACTGAAAAATTCAGCGTTGGCAGGTCCAAAGAACTTCCAATCACAACAGAGTCTTTGGCCCATTGCAAAACTTGTTTGGCAGTGACATGGTTAAAAGCAATTGCTTCCCCAAAGCCTAGAGTGTTCATCAAGGGAGAAAATTCAGGAATGTACCCAGGAGAGGGGTGGGAAATGTTCTCAGATCTTATCTCCTTCTGGGTAAGTAAACAATCTGTGGGGTTTGGAGTGGAAAGAAGGAATAAAACCAATTTGCTAAGTTTCCTTATTAGTGCTAGTGTTCTTGCCTGGAGAATCCCAGGGATGGCGGAGCCCAATGGGCTGCCATCTGTGGGATCGCACAGAGTCGGACACGACTGAAGCGACTTAGCAGCAGCAGCAGCAGCAGCAAGGACTTGTTAATATGTTTTGAATTAAGACCATGAAAAAGAATATTATGTTGAAGATTTAGAGGAAGGAAAGGGGTTCTTCATCTTCAGATACTATCTAGGAGCTATCGGACAGGTTTTCTAAAGAAATTCTCAAATGTGTTGTCATAACAGATAGAACTAATTAAATGGCAAGTGGGAGCTGGCAACTTATTTTCAAAAGCCTCCACTGTCTTAAACACAGCCTGATATGTGTGTACCTGAATTTCTAGGCAGATGGATTCTATGCTCCTTAAGGGAGATAAGCTAAAGTGAGGAAAGGTTTAAGGAACAGAATGGTATGGGGATTGCTGGTTTGTGAAGACAGTTTGAAAAGATGGTTTATTTCTCCTTGCAAGATGGAAGTGAACAAAAAGGTGTGAATTGATAAGCCTAAAGTGATCACGATTAATTGGAATTTTGTCTAAATCTCTGAAGAATCAGCATTGAAAAATTGCCTTGGATTTTGAATATGGTAAGTAAATTTTCTAAATTAAAGGATGGACAAATATTCACAGTTATTATTTACTTTCTAAATATTTTATAGACTACTAGGAACTCTTCTATCCACTCTCTTAGTTTATCTTCAAGTAAAACTATCAGATTGACACACTATGAAAATTAGTACAATTCACCTGTTTCCATTCTGTAGATGATGGGAGAAGTGAAATTAGCATAGTATATGTGAGTGTGTGTATATAGTGTGAGAGAAGAATCCTTTATGAAGTCTGTTCTCTGATTTTTCCCTATTACTATCATGGCAGAATATTCTCACTCAATGCTGTTGATCTGAATTCTAACGTGCCTAAGGATTCTATGGTCATTCTCTGTGGTTCAGCTGGTAAAGAATCTGCCTGTGATGCTGCAGACCCAGTCCCTGGGATGGGAAAGTGCCCTGGAGAAGGGAAAGGCTACCCACTCCAGTATTCTGGCCTGGAGAATCCCATAAACTGTATAGTCCATGGGGTCGCAAAGAGTCAGACATGACTGAGCAAGATTTTCACTTTAATGTGCCTGCAGAAGAAAATAAACATTGGTGTTAAAAATCCAGTGTGGCTTCCCACTTTGTACCTTAATGCCACAGGTTTTCTTCTAGTTGGAAATCTGTGGACAAAACAAAAGGAGGAATTCCTATAAGGAAGACGCTCACAGTGCATCCTTAAACTCTTGTGGAAACAGCTGTTATTAAGTCCAAGTTTTGTTGAAGTTGCTTTGTTTATTTATTTAGTATTTTATTGCTGGAGCCTGAACCAGAGCCAGGTATCCAGAGTTTTCAACCGTATTATTCTGCTTCTTACAATGAAATACCTTCACTCAGCAAATGCTTTTTTAAAAAATTAAAACAAGAAAAATTGTCACATACACATGAATACACACACACAAAACTTTCCCTCTTCTAGGCAGTCAGTTTAGTACAAAACATAAAAAATAATAATACACACTACATATATGAACATCTCAATGTCTTCTTTCAGAGCTCCATTTTCTCAAAGACTAAGTGAAATAATGCCAGGAACCCTGAATCTGCTTATTTTAGAGGCATTCATTGTACTTTTACCTATATATGTAAAACCTGTAAGTAAAGCAGGTTAAAGAAATGTTAAAGATTCTTTTCTAACTTTGAAGAAACCCTAGGGTGAAGATAGGATGAGAATTCAGTAATTGACTAGAAATTTCATAAATCTGTATGTAAAAAGGATGAAAAAGCATATCCAAGTTCCTACAGCAACAGAATTTATTGGACAGATTACCTTATTAACAATGTGATACTTTTCAAACAGATTCTTTACCCAGTGAACCATCGGGGAAGTCCTGAAAAAAAGTTATTTTAAACAATATCCTTACTTATAGTAATCTCTGCATGTTTCTTTAATCTCTAAGGATCTATGGCAAACCCATTTGGTACATCCTACTAAAACACTCTTTGAGTTTGTGACTGTCATTTTTGATCCCATCTCAGAATTTAGCACTAAAATGCAAGGTTTCTTCCTTTGTCTAAGAGTGTCTCTTTTCTCTTAACTCATGACTTTTGATTTTCCCCTCACGTTTTTGTTTTAGTGGGACCATCTGTTTACTAAGCAATACTATTCCTAAGAATGTACCACAGTGACTCTCAGACTTCGATTTGCATCAGAATTACCTGGAGAATTGATTAAAGCACCTTACTTCTGGGCTTCTTCCTGAGAAACCATCATTCATTAGGCTTGGGTGGGACCTAAAAATTTTTACTTATTACAGTTTCTCATGCTGCTGATACCACTAACCCAGGATCCACACTTTCAGAGCCACTTGCTATATGTTCAGCACAGAAGAGAATACTACCTTGATCACTGAAGTCCCAGCAAATGGAATAGTTTTCTTAAGTGATGGTATTGGTTCTAGAAGATTCGCCTAACTCTCTTATTTCTGTTGCAATTACGTCTATTGTAGATATCTACCTCCTAGTTAACCTGTGTGCTAGTAACATAAGGTATTCCTTGATACATCTGTATAGGACAGGAAAGACTGGCATGCTGCAATCCACGGGGCCAAAAAGAGTAGGACACGACTGAGTGACTCAACAATAACGACAACAACAACCCAACCACTTAATCACATATACAAAAATCTCCAACTTTCCTGTTCCTTTTTATCCTTCTGCTTCCTTCAATTGCCCCCTCCTCAGAGAACTTCGACCTAAACTGGAAGCCTAAAATAACACCCCCTTCTCTTTCTCTATTGTTTTATTTTCTTCACATACTTGAAATAATATTGACTCATGCATCTTTTTATTGAGATATTATTTTTTCCATCATTCTGTTTCCTGGATCTTGAACATTGCCTCAGACAGTTTAATTACTGACTGAAAATGAAGGCATCTCGTCTGGTGGTAAGAAAGTAGATTACAACAGACAAACCTGAAGGGGCCATTATAAAGGAACTTTAAAAAAAAACAAACAGGAATTCATGAGAGCTTTTAGTTTACTTTGATTTAAAGATAAGGTTTGTGAGTACCTCAAGTCTGTTTGACTGGCATTTGTCTTCCAAGCAACTATATTCAGAGTAAAAAGCACTGAGTCAGAGAGAATCATTTCCAGTCCTGGATCCTCCTTTGACTTATTTACTTATTTATTTTTAAGAATATGTATTTTTATTTTTTTATTAATTTAAAACTCTGTTCTACAATACTGTAATGGTTTTGCCATACATTGACATGAATCAGGCACAGGTGTACACGATCTCCCAATGCAGAAGCCCCCTCCCACCTCCCACCCCAAACCATCTCCCCGGATCATCCCGTACATCAGCCCCAAGCATCCTGCATCTGAAGTTTGAATTGCTTTAAAATGGTATATATATGAAAATGTTCTGTAAAGTACTTTAAATGAAATAAAAAGCTAATGACTACATATTTTTACCTGCAGAAGAAAAAGTGAAAGAATTCACAAACATGCAGACCTCCTTTTCAAAGAGAGAGCAATACTGGATTGCATTTCTCCTGGCATATAAAATGAAATGTGATAACAGAAAAATACCAACACCATCTGAGAAAAAAGTCTCTGAGTATAAGATTTAGTAAGATTGCTCAAAATTAAATTACCCTTTTCATTGTGATTTTTTAATGTTTTGTATTTCTGGAAAACTGCAGTAATCTCCTTTTGTTTATGATTAGGAAGGAAAGTGAAAAAAACTTTCAAATTGAGTTCTTTTTCACTGCATTCTCAAAAAGGAACTCATAATAGGCAAAGTATCGAAAGGTGCTTCAGATGGCATGGAGTGACACAGTGGCCAAAATTCAAGGGAGAGAACACAGAGAAAACGAAAGATCTACTCTCAGATTTTTGTCCTCCTCCAAAAATTACTTTTTAAGTGGAGCTAATTCTGATTCCTTCACAAACAAATGTCTTTTTCTAGTTCCTATAATTTCATAAATATAATGTTGAATAATTACTGATGATCTTTAAAGTGTTTGTTCAATATGCAATGAGTTAGGAATCATTCTATTTATATGTTATACTTATGCATATAAGACAGTGAATCATAGGCATTAGATAAAGAATCATATTTGGATAAATGCCCATAACTTGGCATTTTAGATTGCATGTAGAAAGGCTTCATTTGTGTGCTCACACGAATGTGTTAATGTGTTAAAGGAAACCATGTTTTAGTATGTATGAAAGTATCTCTCTGCAAAATTCTCTTGGTCATTTTATTAAAGAAGTACTTACTGAAAAGT
This sequence comes from Madoqua kirkii, assembly GCA_006408675.1. Lineage (NCBI taxonomy): Eukaryota > Metazoa > Chordata > Mammalia > Artiodactyla > Bovidae > Madoqua > Madoqua kirkii. The sequence goes on along the minus strand of SJYC01139855.1, from coordinate 22,747 downwards.
ATGTGAAGGAGATCCTGACAAGGAGTGAGGAAAACTGAACTCTGCTTTTAGATCAGACATGCTGACTACACTGAAACCTGGATTTAATTTCCCAGTATGTATAATGTAGAGTTAGAATCAATATGGTCTCACTCCCTTTCAAGAACCATGATTCGAACTCTGATTTAGGGTTGTATTTTGTTGTGTGGCTCCAGAGCCAATCTTACTACATACATATGATTTCTTCTAATAATTCAAACTCACTTTTTTTTTCCTAAGGGTTTCTGATCTATGAACTAGGAGGAATACTTAGAAAGATTAAAAGGCTGTAGTTATCACAGAATCATTTTGGGGAAACTTTTCAGTGTATTAATTTATAGAACAGGTTCTGACCCAGTAATCTTTTAATTCTAGGACGTGTGATTGTACTTTTGGAGTTCCACCCCTCAGGTCACCATGGCAGACTCCAACCACACTGGCACCTCCTTCGTCCTCACAGGTCTGCCAGGCCTTGAGGCTGTGCACAGGTGGCTCTCCATTCCTCTGTGTGCCATGTACGTGGCTGCCCTGGCAGGAAACAGCCTGATCCTGTGGGTGGTGAGGTCAGAGCCCTCCCTGCACCAGCCCATGTACTACTTCCTGTCCATGTTGGCTGTGACCGACCTGGGGCTGTCTGCCTCCACCCTGCCCACCATGCTCTCCATCTACATGCTGGGAGTCAGGGAGGTGGCCCTGGATGCGTGTCTGGTCCAGCTCTTCTTCATCCACACCTTCTCAATCATGGAGTCCTCTGTGCTGCTGGCCATGGCTTTTGACCGTTTTGTAGCCATCAGCAAGCCCCTGCACTATGGTACCATCCTCACGAGTCCCAGGATTGCCAGGCTGGGCCTGGCCATTGTGGCACGCAGCATCGGTCTCCACATCCCAGCCCCCATCATGCTGAAGCAGCTGCCTTACTGCAGGACCGGCCTGCTGTCCCACTCCTACTGCCTGCACCCAGACGTCATGAAGCTGGCCTGTGCTGACACCCGCATCAACAGCGTCTACGGTCTCTTTGTGGTGCTGTCCACACTGGGGGTGGACTCTGTGCTCATTGTCCTGTCCTATGGGCTCATCCTCCAGACAGTGTTGTCCATTGCATCCAAGGCCGAGCGCCTCAAAGCCCTCAACACCTGTGTCTCCCACATCTGTGCTGTGCTGCTCTTCTACACACCTATGATTGGACTGTCCATGATCCACAGATTTGGCAGACGAGCTTCCCCTTCCAGCCATGTGCTGCTCTCTTATCTGCACTTTCTCACACCTCCAGTGCTCAACCCAGTGGTTTATACCATCAAGACCAGGCAGATCCGACTGAGGATGCTGCACCTCTTCCACTCAAATGGGACCGACACCAGAGATGCTCAGGATCGTTAAGTTTTTGGTAGAGAGAGAAAAAGCATGCAAGGCTCCATCATAGTTTTCTAATGAGCCACTGAACATAAAGTAAGTCCCATAATGAGGAGAAGACAAGGATGAGACACACAATGACTTCCACAGAAAGTTCTCAGTCATGGGAAGAAATAACCACATCAGTGACTTATTTTTCATTAAACAAAGTTCAGCCTCTGTTTTAGAAGAAAAGTTCATAAAATTTAAGGCTCAAGGGGAGAACTGCCATTCTAAATGGAAAAGTGACTGTAAAGAATTACTTGCAAATTTTACAAATGTATTTTAAAAAAGAACATTAAAAAAAAAGCTCTTCCTGGGAGTTTAGGAGAATTTGGCGCACATAGGGTTATGGGTATGTTTGGAATTCAGTGATATTAGAAATATTTTGGAAAATCTCCATTAAACATAATCTTCATGAGGGAGTGAATTCTTTATTTATTGTTGACAATTACATCCCCTTTCTTTAACATAGTACTTTCTATTTATTAGGTGTTTGGCTGTATTTACTGAATTAAAGGATAAATGAATGCCTGGGTTATATTTTTGAGGAAGACCGGCAAGAATAAAGTATTCATGAGTAAATGTAATTCTAGATACGTGAAAATCAAGCATAGGAGTACTTCTTAGTTTTCCTTTTAGGGCATTTCAGGATTTTGCTGTTTCCCTCTGTTCCTCAATATTAATTTCAAAGATGGCTTCAATATTCTGCTTTTAAACAGCAAATATGTTTGGCCAGAGTTATAATCCCATTTTTTGAATAATGAAATGAAAGCAAGTAGATTATTCCTTCAGAAGGCTCATAACATATAATTTTAATAAACTAAGCTTTCATCAAACAATTTTTTTTTATCAAACATTTTTAAAGCAAAAGTATTCATAGTAATGGTTATATGATAAATGTTGCTATGGGCACTTTACCCTGAAGTGTTTTTTTTTTGCCACTTTTAGGACCTCATTAATGATCTAATAGGTAAATATCCCCTTAATCATGAAAAAAAAATCTCAGAAACTAGTCTTTTATGATCAATAAATTAGGGAATGAGGGAGACCTGGAGAACATTTATGGTTCAAATTGTTGCTAACTATAACTGCAAATCATCTAGTAATAAAGGTATTTTCATGTCATGAACTGTGAAATTTCATCTTATTAGTCACTATTTGAACTGAAAATGGGAAGCAGAGAAGTGAGATTCACCTGACAAGTGGTATTATTTTGCCATTTTTTATGATATACCATGATAATAGTCATTCTGCAATTTATGTACACAGTACACTCACTGCACTCAATATGCCAGAAAATTTGGAAAATTCAGCGCTGGCCAAAGGACTGGAAAATTTAAGTTTTTATTCCAATCCCAAAGAATGGCGATGACAAATAATGTTCAAACTATTACACCGTTGCACTCATCTCACATGCTAGCAAAGTAATGCTCAAAATTCTCCAATCCAGGCTTCAACAGTATGTGAACCAAGAACTCCTAGATGTTCAAGCTGGATTTAGAAAGGGCAGAGGAACCAGATATCAAATTGTCAACATCCACTGGATCATAGAAAAAGCAAGAGAATTCCAGAAAAATATCTACTTTAGCTTCATTGACTACACTAAAGCCTTTGACAGTGTGGATCACAGTAAACTGTAGGAAATTCTTAAAGAGATGAGAATACTAGACCACCTTACCTGCCTCCTGAGAAACCTGTATGCAGGTCAAGAAGAAACAATTAGAACCAGATATGAAACAACAGGGAGAAGGCAATGGCACCCCATTCCAGTATTCTTGCCTGGAAAATCCAATGGACAGAGGAGCCTGGTAGGCTGTAGTTCATGGGGTTGCAAAGAGTCAGACACGACTGAACGACTTCCCTTTCACTTTTCACTTTCAGGCATTGGAGAAGGAAATGGCAACCCACTCCAGTGTTCTTGCCTGGAGAATTCTAGGGATGGGGGAGCCTGGTGGGCTGCCGTCTATGGGGTTACACAAAGTCGGACACAACTGAAGTGACTTAGCAGTAACAGCATGAAACAACAGACTGGTTCCAAATTGGGAAAGGAGTACTTCAAAGCTCTATATTGTCACCTTGTTTATTTAACTTATATGCAGAGTATAACATGTGAAATGCCAGCCTGGATGAAGCAAGCTGCAACCAAGATTGCTGGGAGAAATATCAATAACTCAGATACACAGATGATACCATCCTTATGGCAGAAAGTGAAGAGGAACTAAAGAGCCTTTCGATGAAAGTGAAAAACCAGGGTGAAAACTGGATTAAAACTCAACATTCAAAAAATGAAGATCATGGCATCTGGTCCCATCAATTTGTGGCAAATAGATGGGGAAACAATGGAAACAGTGACAGACTTTACTTTCTTGGGCTCCAAAATCACTGCAGATGGTGATTACAGCCATGAAATTAAAAGACACTTGCTCCTTGGAAGAAAAGTTATGACCAGCATGCTGCTGCTGCTGCTAAGTCGCTTCAGTCATGTCTAACTCTGTGCAATCCCATAGGCGGCAGCCCACCAGGCTACTCCCGTCCCCAGGATTCTCCAGGCAAGAACACTGGAGTGGGATGCCATTTTCTTCTCCAATGCATGAAAGTAAAAAGTAAAAGTGAAGTTGCTCAATTGTGTCTGACTCTTCGTGACCCCAAGGACTGCAGCCTATCAGGCTCCGCTGTCCATGGGATTTTCCAGGCAAGAGGACTGGAGTGGGGTGCCATTTGGCAACAAAGGTCCATATGGCACCCCACTCCAGTCCTCTTGCCTGGAAAATCCCATGGGTGGAGGAGCCTGGTAGGCTGCAGTCCATGGGATCGCAAAGAGTCAGACACGACTGAATGACTTCACTTTGACCTTTCACTTTCATGCACTGGAGAAGGAAATGGCAACCCACTCCATTATTCTTGCCTAGAGAATCCCAGGGATGGGGGAACCTGGTGGGCTGCCGTCTATGGGGTCACACAGAGTCGGAGACCACTAAAGTGACTTAGCAGCAGCAGCAGCAGCATGGTTTATCCAGTTGTCATGTATGGATGTGAAAGTTGGATCATAAAGAAAGCTGAACACCAAAAAACACCAAAAAATTGATGTTTTTGAACTGTGGTGTTAGAGAAGACTCTTAAGAGTCCCTTGGACTACAAGGAGATTCAACCAGTCAATCCTAAAGGAAATCAGTCCTGAATATTCACTGGAAGAACTGATGCTGAAGCTGAAGCTCCAATACTTTGGCCACCTGATATGAAGAACTGACTCCTGGAAAAGACCCTGATGCTAGGAAAGATTGAAGGCAGGAGGAGAAGGGAATGATAGAGGATGAGATAGTTAGATGCATCCCCAACTTGATGGACCTAAGTTTGAGCAAGCTCTGGGAGTTGGTGACGGATCAGAAGCCTGGTGTGCTGCAGTCCATGAGGTCGCAATGGGTCAGACACAACTGAGCGATTGAGCTGAACTGAACTGAATTGATGTACTCGGGCTTCCCAGGTGGCACAGTGGTAAATAATCTGCCTGCCAGTCGAAGAGATGCAAGAGCATGGGTTCAATCCTTGTGTTGGGAAGATCTCCTGGAGTAGGAAATGGCAATCCACTCCAGCATTCTTGCCTGGAAAATCCCATGGGTTTAGAAACCTGGTGGACTGCAGTCCATGGGGTTGCAAAGAGTTGGCTATGACAGTATGCATGAAACTGATTTACTAGAGTATGCAAGAAACTGATTTACTAGAGTATGCAAAGTATTCATTATATACCCACATCTATATAACAGAAACAGCAGGTGTATATGGTACAGATATTTAGATTCCCTTCGAACATACTTTTGCAAAAAAATTTTAGTCAGCTCTCTCCAGGTGAATAAGACATAGTATATATTCTCAGGATTTCCAAATGCAAGATCAAAGGAGCAAAGGGAACTCAAGACACATTGACAAGAGCTGCCCAAGCCAAACTGTAAGGAATTAGCCAATGTGTTTTGAGTTGTCGTTTGGGAAGCTGTGACACAGAGCACTCTTTGTAGGAAATCGTATAAAGGAAGAGAGTAGGAAGGAGCTGTAGGGGAGCCCTCGACAGAGAGTAACATTTACCTCTCCTCAGTATGAGACAAACTCTCTATCTTCCCAATATACAAAATATTTTCTCTGCAAATTTTTATGCTTTTCCTTTTCTCCAGGTGCCATAGGCACAGGGCAGGTCTGAAATTTCATTTTGTAAGATCCATTAGTTATTCTTATTCATAAACTATTAGAAGTTTGAGAATAATAACTATATGAAGGAGAAAGAAGGTATATAAGATGACTGTAAAAAATACATGTTTGTTGGAAAAATTAAGAAGCTGTATTTTAAACCTCAACTAGGAATTGCTATGTCCTGTGAAAGTGAAGTCACTCAGTCGTGTCCAACTCTTTGTGACCCCATCGACAGTAGCCTACCAGGCTCTGCCATCCATGGGATATTCCAGGGAAGAATACTGGAGTGGGCTGCCATTTCTTTCTCCAGGGCATCTTCCCAAACCAGGGATCGAACCTGGGTCTCCTGCATTGCAGACAGATGCTTTACCATCCTTAACTGTATACCCTCAGGGCATATTTATTCTCTAGAAAGTGACTCTGGAGGAAGAGGCAGCTGGTGACAACAGGAAGAACACTTTGTCCCAGGTCACTGGGTGGAGATAAGGGAGCTCTGGAATACTGATATCCCCACCCACCTCCCCATCCTCCCAAGGAGGGAGACCTGATCCCTTTAGAGAGCAAAGCATGAGGGTGGAGGCGGCCTGATGTCATCTGCTGGCGCATTCCCTACTTCGGCTGGATTCTAGCCACCTGCCATTTTCACGGAGTCCATAAAGTGCTATTAGCAACCACAGGAGTTGGGGAGGAGGCGATGACAACAGCCCTGGAGAGGAGAGGGCTGTGCTGTGGGCAGGTGGTCCGACTCTTCAGACCCTGGGGGCAGCCCGGCACCCTGCCCCAGGCGCTCTCCCGGTCCCCGCTCCCCAGGGGAGCTTCTCCTCCCTCACTCCCTTGGGCTGGTGCCTCCCCATGTCTCCGCTGGTGCCCTGGGCCGGGTCCTCCGGCCAGTACTGGTCCTCCATGTACTGCTCCACGTCCGTGCTGCCGTCGGGCTCTCTGTCCACAGGGGGCGCCTGGCCACCTGCTGCTCCCACTGCACCTCCACGAGCCAGTAGAGCTCCATGGCTGTCACGGCGTCTTCTAGGCATGAGTGCCCGTGCTGGCCCACCTTCTTTCTCCAGGGCATCTTCCCAAACCAGGGATCGAACCTGGGTCTCCTGCATTGCAGACAGATGCTTTACCATCCTTAACTGTATACCCTCAGGGCATATTTATTCTCTAGAAAGTGACTCTGGAGGAAGAGGCAGCTGGTGACAACAGGAAGAACACTTTACCCCAGGTCACTGGGTGGAGATAAGGGAGCTCTGGAATACTGATATCCCCACCCACCTCCCCATCCTCCCAAGGAGGGAGACCTGATCCCTTTAGAGAGCAAAGCATGAGGGTGGAGGCGGCCTGATGTCATCTGCTGGCGCATTCCCTACTTCGGCTGGATTCTAGCCACCTGCCATTTTCACGGAGTCCATAAAGTGCTATTAGCAACCACAGGAGTTGGGGAGGAGGCGATGACAACAGCCCTGGAGAGGAGAGGGCTGTGCTGTGGGCAGGTGGTCCGACTCTTCAGACCCTGGGGGCAGCCCGGCACCCTGCCCCAGGCGCTCTCCCGGTCCCCGCTCCCCAGGGGAGCTTCTCCTCCCTCACTCCCTTGGGCTGGTGCCTCCCCATGTCTCCGCTGGTGCCCTGGGCCGGGTCCTCCGGCCAGTACTGGTCCTCCATGTACTGCTCCACGTCCGTGCTGCCGTCGGGCTCTCTGTCCACAGGGGGCGCCTGGCCACCTGCTGCTCCCCACTGCACCTCCACGAGCCAGTAGAGCTCCATGGCTGTCACGGCGTCTTCTAGGCACGAGTGCCCGTGCTGGCCCACCAGGATCTTCCTGTGCAGCAGCTTCAGGGCCAGGTCCTTAAGAGAGACACGATTGCGGACATGGAGCCCTGGCTGACTGAGCTATGTCTTAATTACCCCCCAATTGTGCTTAAATAGACAGAGAAAACATTTAACATCAATTAAAAAAAATTTTTTTTTTCAAATTACTTACATGGAAGAGAACTGCTACAGACCATCTAATGAAGATAACATCACTGCTATATTTCCCATGATTGGAATATAAAAAATGAACAAATTAATTGTTGAAAAAATAAAGAATGACTGGTATCTCTTGGAACTGCCTGTCATATGAATTATCTGATAAAACTCTGAGAGCTAATCATCAATTATTAAGCAATTAAAGAAATATAGAAAATGTACTGAATACTTTATAAATATCTCATATTCGTCATATGTTAAAATTTTAATTTTTTTAATTTTAGGTAAGCAATATAAGCTTAGACATATTTGGTCACTGAATATATCATTAGAACGTGGCATAACTGGGATTTGTAATGAGGTAAATTTGAATGAATTCAATGTTTTTAAAAATTATTTTGCCTAATTCTCTCAAATGCTTTCAAAAATTAGAAGAGAAAACACCTCTTAACTCATGTAATAAAGCCAGACAAAACATTACAAAAAAAAAAGTAGAAACCTTATTAACATAGATACAAGAATCATTAACAAAACACAATCTGAAGCCAACAGTATATTGAAAAAGATTGCACACTGTGACTAAATGGTATTTATCTGAGGAATAAAAGTGTGGCTTAAGAAAACAATCATGTAACAAAATTATGTAAGTTCAACATAACAACAACAACAAATCACCTGTGCTCACCTCAATTGATACCAAAAAATACCTTGACAAAATCCAAAACTTAAGAAAGTAACATTTATCGCTTTTCACAAAACTAAGGATAGAGGGATTTTTTTCAACATAATAAAGGTCATCTATAAAACCTGTTGCTGTTATTCTTGTTTTTCAGTTGATAAGTAGTGTTTAGCTCTTTGCGATCTCATGAACTGCAGCATGGCAGGCTTCTCTGACCTTCACTATCAAAGCCAAAATCATTAACAGATTTTTTTGTACAGTTCTTCTGTGCATTGTTGCCACCTTAATCTCTTCTGCTTCTGTTAGTCCTTGCCAGTTCTGTCCTTTACTGTGCCTATCTTTGTATGAAATATTCCCTAGGCAACTCCAGTTTTCTCAAAAAGATATCTAGTCTTTCCCATTTTGCTGTTTTCCTCTATTTCTTTGCACTAGTCACCTAAGAAGACACCCCAATACAACCACAATTGGATGTCATTTCCGCTTTGGCTTGGCTTTTCATTCTTCATGCAGCTGTTTCTCCACTCTGCCCTAGTAGAATACTGTGCACCTACTTATGAAGGCTTGCTGTTCTCTGGAACTCTGCATTCAGCTGGGTGTATCTTTCTCTTTTTTCTTTGCCTTTCACTTCTCTTCTTTTCTCAGTTATCTGTAAGGCCTTCTCAGACAATCTCATTTCCTTCTTGCACTTCTTTTCCTTGAGGATGGTTTTGGTTATCACCTCCTGTACAAGGTTATGAACCTCTGTCCTTAGTTCTTCAGGCACTCTGTCTACCAGATCTAGTTTTTGAATCTATTTGTCAACACCACTGTATAATTGTTAAGGGATTTGATTTAGTTCATAACAGAATGGCCTAGGGGGTTTCCTTACATGCTTTAATTTGAGCCTGCATTTTGCACTAAGGAGCTGATGATCTGAGCCACAGTCAGCTCCTGATCTTGTTTTTGCTGACTATATAGAGCTTCTCCATCTTTGGCTGCAAAGAATATAATCAATTATAATCAATCTTATTTCAGTACTGACCATCTGGTGATGTCCATGTGTACAGTTGTCTCTTGTGTTGTTGGAAGAAGGTGTTTGCTATGACCAGCTTATTCTCTTGGCAAAACTCTGTTAGCCTTTGCCCTGATTCATTTTATACTTCAAAGCCAAACTTGTCTGTTATTCCAGTTATATCTTTTGACTTCCTACTTCTATATTCCAGTCCCCTATGATGAAAAGGACATTTTTTTTTTTGCTGTTAGTTCTAGGAGGTCTTGTAGGTCTTCATATAGTCATTCAACTTCTGCTTCTTCAGCATTAGAGGTTGGGCACAGACTTGGATTACTATTATGTTGAATGGATTGCATAAGAAACAAACCAAGATCATTCTGCCATTTTTGAGATTGCACCCAAGTACTGCATTTCAGACTCTTTTGAGTATGAGGGCCAGTCCATTCTTCCTAAGGGACTCTTCCCCACAGTAGTAGATATAATGATCATCTGAATCAAATTCTCCAACTCCTGTCCATTTTGGTTCACTGATTCCTAAAATGTCAATGTTCATTCTTGCCATCTTCTGTCTGACCACATCCCATTTACCTTGATTCTTGGACATTATATTCCAGGTTTCTATGTAACATTGCTCTTATAGCATTGGACTTTCACTACCAGATACAACCACAACTGGGTGTCATTTCTGCTTTGGCTCAGTCTCTTCATTCTTTCTGCAGCTATTTCTCCACTCTACCATAGTAGAATACTGGGCACCTTCGAAACTGGGGGTTCATCTTTCACTGTCATATCTTTTTGCCCTTTCATACTGCTCATGGGGTTCCAAGGCATGAATACTGAAGTGGCTTTCCATTTTCTTCTCTAGTGGACCACATTTTTTCAGGCCTTAACTAACAGGGACATGCCCTTCAGCTGCTCAGCATAGCTGGATGACATGCCTGGTGCCCTGGCTGTCCCACTGCTGGTCTTCACTGAGCATTTAAACTTTCACTGGCCATAGAAATCGGTCAGTGTGTGGCCAGGGGTCAAGATAAAGGCCCTTTGGGAATGGCAGGGAAGGGGTCCCGGAGAAGGCTGGAACTGAAGTTGGATGATGCCCAGGAACAGAGGACACCCGGCCTCACCTCTGCCATTGGCCATCCTCAAACTGATCCACTGCCCAGGAGTTGCTGGCTACCCTGGGGCCCATCCACCATCGAGTTGTCACTATTCACCATGGAAAATTTGGAAATAGTGTCAGGTTTTGTTTTCTTGGGCTCCAAAATCAATGCATATAGTGACTGGTTTATTGGTAAGTCATGTCTGACTCTTGCAAACCCATGGACTGTAGCCTGCTTCTTTGTCCATGGGATTCTCCAGGCAAGAATACTGTAATGGGTTGCCATTTCCTTCTGCAGGGGAACTTCCCAACCCATGAATGAAACCCAGGTCTCATGCATAGTAGGCAGATTTTTCACTAACTGAGCTATGAGGGAAGCTGCAGCCCCCAAATTAAAACATGCTTGCTCCTTGGAAGAATAGCTATATCAAACCTAGACAATATTTTAAAAAGCAGAGACATCACTTTTCTGACAAAGATCTGCATAGTCAAAACTCTGGTTTTTCCAGCAGTCATGTATGGATGTAAAAGTAGGACCATAGAGAAGGCTGGGTGCTGAGTAATTGATGCTTTTGAACTGTGGCACTGGAGAAGATTCTTTAGAGTCCCTGGACAGCAAGGAGGTCAAACTAGTCAATCCTAAAGAAATCAACCCTGAGTATTCATTGGAAGGACTGATACTAAAGTTGAAGCTCCAATACTTTGGCCACCTGATACAAAGAACTGACTCATTGGGAAAGACCCTGATGCTGGGAAAAACTGAGGGCAAGAGGAGAACGGGGCAACAGGGGATAGATGTTGGATGGCATCACTGACTCAACGGACATGACTGAAAAAACTCAGGGAGATAGCGATGAAGAAGCCTGGTGTGCTGCAGTTCATAGGGTTGCAAAGAGTTGGACATGACTTAGCAACTGAAAAACAAGAATAGCTAACATCATACTCAATGATGAAATACTGAAAGCTTTCCACCTAAAATCAAGAATAAGACAAGAATGCCCATTTTCACTAGAGCTTCTCAACACTGTACTAGAAATTCTTGCCAGGGAAATTAGAAAATAAAAAGGAGTGAAGCATCTTAATTGGAAAGGAGGAAGTTAAGCTATATTAATCCACAGACAACGTAATTCTAAATAGAGAAAAAAGAATCCACAAGAAAGCTGCTAGAGCTAATACTTTCTACAAAGTAGCGAGCATAAGATTAACACTAAAAAATCAGTTGTGTCTCAATACACCAGCAACAAAAGTTTGAAGAGGAACCTAGGAAGGTAATTCTACTTTAATCCCATATGAAAATAATAAAATGCCTAGAAATAAATTGAATCAAGGACATGAACCAAGGTGTGACCTTCACAAGGATTTATGTTTTGGTTTGCCCTCACCAGACTCGCTTGTCCTTCCCTGACTGCACATCCTCAATCTACTCAGCCATAACTTTTAGATGAGGTAGGAAGATTGCAGGAGCTGGAGAGGAGAGGAATTCTCTTCCCCAAAATTGGGATAAATTTCTAACAGTCTTTTCTCTTGAAATGATGTGTTATGGAGAGGCCTATGGGTATATTTCACAATGGTTGCCCTTTCCTTCCCTTTACCAGAGATACGAGTTTATCTTTATTTTACATCTATAACATGTCTAAGTTTATGAAGTAAAAAGAGATATTATGGATGACCTGGGAATGAGGTCTATTGCTTTAGAATTTTGGTTGAAAATAATAAAAATATAGATAAATCAAAATTAAGCAACCTATTAGTTTAATTACACAAAGGCAGTCTGTGAAAGACAACAGCAGAGATGCAGCCTGACTAGCTGAGTAATAGAATGTCAGACCAGAAAAGAAATAAAGGATGCAAGTTAAGCCAGGTCCTTCCTCCCCTCTCCCACACACATACACATTCAATGATATATCATTCCTTTCCTCTGCATAGTTTTGCATGACTGTTTTGTTGTACCTTATCTTCAGATCTGCTGATACACCTGAGTATTAACTGGCACCCCATTAAGGTGAAAGATCTAATTCACACTGAAGAAAGTATACATTGAGTAACATTGTGCATGGGCATGAGGGATACTGATGCCTAAGATTATTCTCTCATTCCTTAATTCTCTCAATAAGAAGGTGATACAACTTGGTTCAGTCACTCAGTCATGTCCAACTCTTTACAACACCATGGGTTGCAGCATGCTAGCCTTCTCTGTCCATCACCAACTCCTGGAGCTTGTTCAAACTCTTGCCCATCAAGTCGGAGATGCCATCCAACCATCTTAAATATAACTTTAGGATAATAAATTTATCCAAGATAATCAAAACCCAATTTTGATTTCTGATTTGTATTTTCTAAGTTATTCCAGGTTTGGCCATATATACAGTGGCTATAAGATATCATTTTTTTTTCTAAATTGAGAAAGGCATTAAAAATTAGGAAAATAGAAATTGAAAATTTCCCACTGATGATATGAGAAAATGGGATGGATCACTGAAATCAGCTAATCATCAGGGAAATGTGAACCACAATTACAATAAGATATCACCTCACACTGGTTAAAATGGTTATTATAAAAAAAGAAATGGCTAAAGAGTAAAGAAAATGGGAACTATGGGTGGGAATGTAAATTAGTGTAGCCATTATGGAAAACAATATAGAGATTACTTAAAAATTAAAATTAGAACTATCATATGATCTAGTAATTTCACTTCTAAGTATATAACCAAAGGAATTGAAGACATAATTATATATATTAAAAAAAATTTTATTGGCATGTAATTGCTTTGCAGTGTTGTGTTAGTTTCTGCTGTACAACAAATCAGCTATATACATATATCCCCTCACTCTTGAACCTCCCTCCCACCCCAGCATTCAATTCCTCTAGATCATCAGAAAGCAGCAAGCTGAGCTCATTGTGCTATACAGCAGCTTCCCCCTAACTATCTATTTTACCCATAGTGAGTGAGAGTTGCTTAGTCATGTCTGACTCTTTGCGACCCCTTGAGCTATATAGTCCATGGAATTCTCCAGGTCAGAATATTGGAGTGGGTAGCCTTTCCCTTCTCTAGGGGATCTTCCCATCTCAGGAACTGAACCAGGGTCTCCTGCATTGCAGCCATATTCTCTACCATCTTGTCTCAAAACTTAGCTTTGTGGAGTTTTTCTACATTACCTTAAGACTTGAGGTTACAAGCCTTATCTCAACTCTTAGCCTTTCCCTATGCTCCTTGACTCAATTTAATTGTCATTTAGAGAGCAATAATGTATTTCACTACATAAAGAGTATTCTCTGTAAGCATCAGAACTGCATAGATATTAAGAATGTGTGCATACTTAGTTGCTAAGTCATGTCTGAATCTTTGTGACTCCATGGACTATAACCTATCAGACTCCTACGTTGATGGGATTTTCCAGGCAGGAATACTGGAGCAGGTTGCCAGTACCTTCTATAAAGGATCTTCTCAACCCAGGGATCAAACCTGTGTCTCCTGCAACGGTAGACATATTCTTTACCAGTGAGTCACCTGAGAAGCCCCAGGTAGTAGGTGCTGATGCAGAACTGAGGCATTAAAGATGAATCCATTTTTCTTGGTGATCACTTAGGATTTGGATTCTATCTACCACTTTCCTTGCTGGCAATCGTATACCAGCTATAGAAGATTTCTATCTCTCAGCTACACTAGGTAGGTCCTTTACTTTGCTTGATGCTTATCTATTCACCCACCCCCATTCTACACACACAAACACATAAACGCATTCACACAGAGAGACACACACAAGCACAGGCAATTTACTCATAGTCACACACACTCACACATTCAAATAGCAGCTTTCTTACTATCATTCTGATTTTATTCCAGTTGTTTCTTCCTGGGAATTATCCTCAGAACACTTAATGTAAAACATTATCATGTTCTAGGTAGTCTATCAAGACACATTTTCTTCATAATATTTACCTCTATTTGCATCTATCTTGCTCAAGACACATCACTGTAGCAACAATTTTATCTACCTTAAAGACAGGCATAATGTGAACACCTATAAATAATGGTCTTAAAAATATATTTAAACAAAAGTTTGGTTTTAAGACTATTTGATTGCAGATAAGGGAACACCTGAAGCTGCCTCATATTGGAAATTTTTTTAAAATCAAGATTTCAAGGGAAACTTTAATTTTTGCAGATACACTGATGGAAGACATACTGGACCTCTAAATGGGCTTCCCTGGTGGCTCAGATGATAAAGAATCTGCCTGCAATGTGGGAGACCAGGTTCGATCTCTGAGATGAGAGAATCCCCTGGAGGAGGGCATGGCAACCCACTCCAGTATTCTTGCCTGGAGAATATCCATGAACAGAGGAGACTGGTGGGTTGCAGGCCATTAGGTCACAAAGAGTCAGATACAACTGAATGACTAAGCACACAAACAAGCCTCTAAATACTCTAAAAGTTTTCTTTACCACAGCAGAGTACTTACCCTGATTTTTCCTTTTCCTGTATTATTTATATATTTATCATGTGCTAAAACACTCAGAAACTGACTGAAAAAAATCAGCAAAAACTGTATGCCAGTCCTGCATTCAATCTTTATCATTATAAATAAGAAGATTCAGGCAAGTTATCTTCCTTTCTCAAAGATGCTATATATTTATCTGGAAACCAGGCATAATAAAATTTGATATCCCAATTTTACAGAGTTGAGGAGATCTTACAGATAAAAGCATGATTTTACAGTAAAGTGAAATACAACTTTGAAAGACTACACCTGTATATGGCTATCTTCAAAGAGTGGCAGTATACATCAGGGGAATATTATTGGAAAGCAGTTGAATATAAGAATATGTATCACCAGACACTTTAGTTTTCACTACAACTTTCAACTCTAAGTCAATGCCTGAAAAAACAAAACAAAACTAATGAGCAACAACAAAAGCCCCCAAACTCTGAATGCTGAATTTTGTGAATCTTCAAAATTCAATTGTTCTTACCAGCATTTGAGTATTCTAGAAAGTTGCTGACTTGTTTTTTGTTGAAGAAGGGTTGAGAAGTACCTTAAAACAGCATTATTTTCTACTGGATTCTGGAAAGAAAAAGAAGCCCAGAGTAGGAGATATATGAATGGCTGCTGAGAGACCCTTGGGGTCCAGAGGGGAAAAAATATGGAAGAATGGAGGATAGTGGTTCTGGTCCCAAATTGTGGTGTACAGTGAGGCTCACATGACATGATTTCTTGACAAGTTCTTATCTTTTCACAGTTACTTGAATCTTATTAATAAGATACTGGTGAATGTCAAAGGTCTAAAAGCTTCATTTTAATTCTAAGATATTTTAGTCTGAGTTTAAACTCACACTTGAAGAGTTATGTTTCAACACTTATACAAATCTCTGCTTAGAAATTTGAAAATAAAAGACCAGCTATGTCCAAAGATGTACATGAGTTTGAACAAGCTCCAGGAGTTGGTGATGGACAGGAAGGCCTGGCATGCTGCATTCATGGGGTTGCAAAGAGTCGGACAGGACTGAGACTGAACTGAAAAAGAGCCACCAGCAAGAGTCTCAAGGCAGGCTTATTAATGTCACAGATGATTCTGAATTGCTTTTGTTGTTGTTGTCTTTACTATAAATGACCCTAAGGGTGCAATTGAAAAAGTTGCATGGTTTCTTAAAATTCCACAGTACTAAATTGCCAATATTAATTTCATTATTTGATGATTATATAGTTACCTAGGAGGATATCTTTGTTTTCAGAAAACATACACTACAGAATTTGGGAGCTATGAAATATCATATAGCAAACTTATTCTCAAATACATTGAGAAAAATATTTTTTATGCTACACTTGAATTTTTTCCATAAAAAAGGCTAACTGAATATGTCTTCAAGGAAAAAAAATAAATTTAATTAAAAACAGTTATCAAACTTTTCATACCTAGTATTTGCCAATAATTACACATACAAAGAAGAGAAATATTTAAATATTTTACATGTAAATGTATAATTAACTATGTAGAATCAATAAATAAGTGGATGATTTAAAATATGGCATGTTTTACTCCTTGAAAGAAAAGTTATGGCCAACCTAGAGAGCATATTCAAAAGCAGAGACGTTACTTTGCCAATTAAGGTCCATCTAGTCAAGGCTATGGTGTTTCCTGTGGTCATGTATGGATGTGAGAGTTGGACTGTGAAGAAGGCTGAGCACCAAAGAATTGATGCTTTTGAATTGTGATGTTGGAGAAGACTCTTGAGAGTCCCTTTGACTGCAAGGAGATCCAACCAGTCCATTCTGAAGGAGATCAGCCCTGGCATTTCTTTGGAAGGAATGATGCTAAAGCTGAAACTCCAGTACTTTGGCCACCTCATGCGAAGAGTTGACTCATTGCAAAAGACTCTGATGTTAGGAGGGATTGGGGGCAGGAGGAGAGGGGGATGACAGAGGATGAGATGGCTGGGTGGCATCACAGACTCAATGGACGTGAGTCTGAGTGAACTCTGGGAGTTGGTGATGGCAGGGAGGCCTGGCGTGCCGCGATTCATGGGGTTGCAAAGTCGGACATGACTGAGTGACTGAAGTGAACTGAACTGAACAGCATTTTTTAAAATATTTTTTATACAGGCTCTTTATATTATTCCTGTCAGTCAGGGAATACATTTCTCAGGGAGGCTCAGCTGGTAAAAAGTCTGCCAGCAAAGCAGGAGACCTGGGTTTGATCCCTGGGTTGGGAAGATCCTCTGGAAAAGGGAAAGGCTACCCACTCCAGTATTCTGCCTTGGAGAATTCATTTCTGGAGTCACAAAGAGTCAGAAATGACTGAGCGGCTTTTACTTTCACAGGAATTCAGAAAAGGAAGAAATGTTTACTGAAGAATTCAGTGAAAACTGAAAGTAAAATTTAGGAGAAATGAGCCTCTGCAAACATTTGTGTTGATTTCAGACTGAAATGAAGGTAAAAATTTTTCAGAATTCGGAGACTCTATTTTCCCATTGAATGATCATGTCTTGCCTTCTCCTTAGTGCAGTGAGTCTTTCTCTAAGGGTAGAAAAGACTTGTGAACTCTGGGGAAAATGCTGTCATTCACCCATCCCTCATAGTCCTGGGAAATATTAAATACTAGCTTGGAAGAGACCACACAAAATCTCTCACTTGCATCATCCACCTGAGAGAACAGCAGTCTCCCAGGAGCCTGGGTTCACTCCACCCACACAATCAGTCCTCTACGTTCCTTCCTCATAAACCTGAGCACTCTGACTGCCTGGCTCAAGGACTGGGGATGAGAGTGTGCAGATGCCTCTGAGGAGCAGCAGAGCAGGACAACACAGTGCTCTAAATAACTGTAGTCACTGCAGCCTGGTGTGGTGTGTGTGCGTCAGTGGCTCAGAGAGACTGAAAGGGAATGACGTTTTTCCATAAATTGAGTTTGTCTAAAACAATCAGGACTTTGATTTGCTTCTATAACCTTGGACTTCCCTGGTGGCTCAGACAGTAAAGCATCGGCCTACAATGTGGGAGACCTGGGTTCTATCCCTGGATTGGGAAGATCCTCTGGAGAAGGAAATGGCAACCAACCCCAGCACTCTTGCCTGGAAAATCCCATGGACAGAGGAGTGTGGTAGTCTACAGTCCATGGGGTCACAAAGAGTCGGACACAACTGAGCGACTTCACTTTAACTTCACTTTTTATAACTTTTGGGACTAATACCAAGGAAGTTCCCTGTGAAGTCATCTTGTGCTGGAGTTCCTTCTACAGTATACAGTTTCTCTGGAGAGCTACAATTAGCTTTACCTGTGCTACATTCCAAGTAGTTCTGTTATATCTGACTGTTCTCAAAGTCAACAGACAGTTTAAATAAAACTGTAAACAAACATTTATCTTACTTTGGAAATTACCTTCAAATATTCATGTCTGCTTCTTTCCTTTCATTATCAACTCCTTTATATTCATTCTTGCAGGGTTCCCTGGCCTAGAGCAGTACCGTCCTGGTTTTCAGTTCCCTTTTCCTTGATCTATGCTGTGGTTTTCCTCGAAAACTGCCTGGTGCTGCATGTGATCTGTACTGAGCCGAGCCTGCATGAGCCCATGTTCTACTTCCTGGCCATGCTGGCCCTCACTGACCTGTGCATGGGGCTGACCACAGTGCACACAGTGCTGGGGATCCTTTGGAGGCTCAGCCGGACCGGCCTGGATGCCTGCATTGCCCAAACTTATTTTGTTCATGGACTTTCTGACACAGAGTCTGGAGTCCTTTTGCCATGGCCTTTGATTGCTTTATAGCAATTTGCAGTCCTCTGAGAGATACATCAATCTTGAATAATAGAAGGGTCTTCACTTATGCTGACTATTTTGATGAGAAGTGCTTTGTCCAGTCTTCCCATCATCATTCATTTGAAGTTTTTTCTTTACTGCCGATCCCACATTCTCTTTCACTCCTTCTGATTGTATCAGGACCTACTCCAGCTGGCCTGCTCAGACCTCTGCTTCACCAATGTCTATGCCCTGGCTCTGGTGATTTGTACCTTGTTGTTTGATGCTGTCCTTATTCTTGTCTCCTAAGTTTTCATCTTGCATACAGTGCTGGAAATAGCATCTCAAAAAGAGAGGCTCAAGGCTTTGCATACCTGTCTCCACATCGATGATGTCCTGGTTTTTTATATTCCCATCATTGGTCTGACCATGGAATGCTGTTTTAGAAAGCATCTCTCACCTTTAGTTCATGTCCTTATGGGCAACATCTATATTCTCTTTCCACCCCTGATGAGTCCAATCATCTACAGTGTAAAGACCCAGTAGATCAGAAGTAGAATGAAAAAGTGGTTTTCCATGAAAATGTAATGCAAACTTTGAATTTTATTATATCAGTAAGAATGTTTTAAGGTTAAAATAATAATGCTAGTTTCCATGTGTGTAAAAACTTACAATTTGACCAATATTTTTGTAACTTTCTTTTTTTAATAAACACTTGATATTAAAGAACTTACATGTCTTGCATATGAAAGAGAGGTGATAGACTAAGTTTTGCTAATACACATTTCGGAAAAGATTTTAGAAAGTTTTCTGGAGGATAAATACTACTATCACCGTTTGTAATGTTAAGTGTCTTTGAACTAATCAACCTATTTTTTGGGGCTCTAGTCATTGTGGCACATGGGGTCGGTAGTTGTGGCTCCCAGGCTCTACAGCACAGGCTCAGTTGTGCTCAGAGACACACATTGAATCCCTGATCCAGGAAAACTCCACATTCCAGGGGACAGCTAAGCCCATGAGCCGCATCTATGGACTTGACTTAGTGACTAACAATGAGCATGATTCCACTGTACATATTTGTTGTTGTTATTTAGCTGCTCAGCATATCTGACTCTTTCACAACCCCATGGCCTGTAGCCCACTCTGGGAAATGGTGAAGGACAGAGAAGCCTGGCATCCTGCAGTCCATGGGGTCACAAAGAGTTGGACACAACTGAGCAACTAAACAACAACACTACCATTGATTTGACAGCAGGTACTGATCTGAGGCCAGGAGGTTGGGGACCCCTGCCCTAACAGATATATGATTTGCAAATGTTTTTTCTCTGGGTTTTCCTTTCACTTTCTTGAGTGTCTTCTGAACCGCAAGTGATTAATTGTTTAAATCTATTTTTTTATCAGTTAAGAAAAAGTCTTACTGCTCTCATTCTTCATTACATACTGATTTTGGAACCTGTACTAAGCATTGTATCTCATGATTGCTCCCCTAAGACCCTTAACAGTAGCATTTTCCACCCTACCTGTCTAGTTTTCTCTTCACACTCATGATATTGCTGCCACCCTATACTGGTTTGGTCAGAGGCTTTCCTCACACATTTATATAACCATGATGAATATGCATTCCCTGCCTCTTTTGTGATGAGACTCATTGTCTATGCTGTAAAAACTACCCAGATGTGAGGCAAAATATCATCAGGTTTATCATCACAAAAAATTAGAGAATGTAGTTAGTATTTATAATATAATTTGTAGATAGATAATAACACTAAGATCATATCTAATGTCAGAGAAAAACCACCATAGGAAGTACTGAGTTTATTGTACTTTCCCTGCCCCTGTAGCTATGGCTCTGCTTTTGAGCTGCACTCTTTCAGCTGTACAGTATAAGTTGCATCTGTAACTAATATTCAGAGTACGGAAGCCATAGAACTCCTTTCCTTTCAATTTGTACTCACTTTGGTTTTCTTGTAATAGTATGTCTATGTTATCCACTCAGTCATGTCTGACTCTTTGTGACCCAAGGACTGTAGCTTGCCAGCCTTCTATGTCCATGGGATTCTCCGGGCAAGAATACTAGAGTGAGTTGCCATTCCCTTCTCCAGGGGATCTTCCCTATCCAGGGATCAAACTCAAGTCTGCTGCATTGAAAACAGATTCTTTACTGTTTGAGCCACCAGAGAAGCCTCTTGTAGACTAGTACTCATTCATAAAAAAGGATGAAATTCTGCCATTTGTCACAATGTGGATGGACCTAGAGAATATTATGTTTAGTGAAATAATTAGAGAAATGCAAATATTCTATGTTATCACTTTTTAAAAAGTTAGGTATTTCTTTTATTCCAAAATAAAACCATTTACCTTATGATAGTATTGCTACCCAAAGTGACAGTTCTTTAGCACAAGATAGTATCTTCTTTTTCAAATGAATGGTTCAATTTGCACTCTCTTCATTGCACTTTGGCCATCACTGTAGGTCATTCTTCAGAATGATCAGATCTTATTAAAGTACTTGCTTGTAGGAACCTCTTTTCAGAGTCTGTATTTTTATTATCAAATCCCTAATGGATAAGTGAATCAGTCAACATGGTTCTATAGAATGTGAATGGGTATTGTTTTATCACCATATTGCTTGCTATCCAAGTTACTGTTAATAACTGTAACCCTAATCCTTACACTATAGTTTCTTACTATATTCCACTGAGTCTATTTATTAAAATTTTTTCATTGAAATATAGTTGATTTACAATGTTATGTTACTTTTAGGTGTACAGCAAAGTGATTCAGTTACACACACACACACACACACACACACACACACGTATATATTACATTCTGTTTCATTTTAGGTTATTATAAGATATTGAGTATAGTTGCCTGTGCTATATAGTAGGCCCTTGTTGGTTATCCATTTTATATGTAGTAGTGTTTATATTTTAATTCCAAACTCCTAATTTATCCCTCCCTCCTTCCTCTTTGGGAACTGTAAGTTTATTTTCTACGTCTTGTCTATTTCTGTTTTATAAATAAGTTTATTTGTATCTTTTTTACATTCCACTTACAAGTGATATTTTATCTTGTTTCTTTCTGTCTGACTTACCTCATTTAGTATGACGTCTCTAGGTCCATCCATGTTGCTGTAAATGACATTTTTTCACTCTTTCTATGACTGACTAATATTCCATTGTATATATGTACCATATCTTCTCTTTTTTTCTGTTTTTTAATTGAAGGATAATTGTCTTACAGAATTTTGTTGTTTTCTATCAACCTCAACATGAATCAGCCATGGGTATGCACATATCCCCTCCCTTTTGAAACTCTCTCCCATTTCCTGAGCCATCCTACCCCTCTAGATTGACACAGAGCTCCTGTTTGAGTTTCCTGAGCCCTTCAGCAACTTCGCATTGGCTGTCTATTTTACATATGGTAATATCAGTTTTCATGCTGCTCTTTCCATACAGCTCACCCTTTCCTCCTCTCTCCCCATGTCTATAAGTCTTTTCTCTACGTCTGTTTCTCCATTGCTGCCCTGAAAATAAATTGTTCAGTACGATTTTTCTAGATTCCATATTCAGTTCAGTTCAGTCGCTCAGTCGTGTCCGACTCTTCGTGACTGCATGAATCACAGCACGCCAGGCCTCCCTGTTTATCACCATCTCTCGGAGTTCACTCAGACTCACGTCCATCGAGTCAGTGATGCCATACAGCAAGCTCATCTTCGGTCGTCCCTTTCTCCTCCTGCCCCCAATTCCTCCCAGCATCAGAGTCTTTTCCAATGAGTCAACTCTTCGCATGAGGTGGCTAAAGTACTGGAGCTTCAGATTCAGCATTATTCCTTCCAAAGAAATCCCAGGGCTGATCTTCAGAATGGACTGGTTGGATCTCCTTGCAGTCCAAGGGGCTCTCAAGAGTCTTCTCCAACACCACAGTTCAAAAGTACCAATTCTTCAGCGCTCAGCCTTCTTCACAGTCCAAATTTCACATCCATACATGACCACAGGAAAAACCATAGCCTTGACTAGACGGACCTTAGTCGGTAAAGTAATGTCTCTGCTTTTGAATATACTATCTAGGTTGGTCATAACTTTTCTTCCAAGGAGTAAGTGTCTTTTAATTTCATGGTTGAACTCCCTGATGTTCAAGCTGGTTTTAGAAAAGGCAGAGGAACCAGAGATCAAATTGCCAACATCTGCTGG
>SJYC01139854.1:0-11862 GCA_006408675.1 Madoqua kirkii | reverse complement strand
TGCCTTTAGCTTCTCTTCTTCTCTCAGCTATTTGTAAGGCCTCCTCAGACAAACATTTTGCCTTTTTACATTTCTTTCTCTTGGAGATGATCTTGATCACTGTCTCCTGTACAATGTCATGAACCTCTATCCATATTCTTCAGGTACTCTATCTATCAGATCTAATCCCTTGAATCTTTGTCACTTCTACTATATAATCATAAGGGATTTGATTTAGGTCATACCTGGATGGTCTAGTGGTTTTCCCTACTTCCTTCAATTTAAGTCTGAATTTTCCAGTAAGGAGTTCATGATCTGAGCCACAGTCATCTCCAGGTCTTCTCTTTGCTGACTCTATAGAGTTTCTCCATCTTTGACTGCAAAAAATATAATCAATCTGATTTGGTATTGACCATCTGGTGATGTCCATGTATAAAGTCATCTCCTGTGTTGTTGGAAGATGGTGTTCGGTATGACCAGTGCATTCTCTTGGCAAAATGCTGTTAATCTTTACTCTGCTTCATTCTGTACTCAAAGGCCAAATTTGCCTATTACTCTAGTTATCTCTTGACTTCCTATTTCTGCATTCCAGTCCCCTGTAATAAAAAGGACATCTTTTGGGGGTGTTAGTTTCAGAAGATCTTGTAGGTCTTCATAGAACCATTCAACTTGAGCTTCTTCAGCATTACTGGTTGGGGCATAGACTTGGATTACTGTGATACTGAATAATTTGCCTTGGAAACAAACAGAGATCATTCTGTCATTTGTGAGACTGTACCCAAGTACTGCATTTCAGCCTCTTTTGTTGACTATGATGGCTACTCCATTTCTTCTAAGGGTTTCTTGCCCACGGTGGTAGATATAATGGTCATCTGAGTTAGATTCACCCATTACAGTCCATTTTAGTTTACTGATTCCTAAAATGTTGATGTTCACTCTTGCCATCTCGTGTGACCACTTCCAATTTACCTTGATTCATCGGCCTAACATTCCAGGTTCCTATGCAATCTTGTTCTTTATAGCATCAGACTTTACTTCCATCACCAGTCACATCCACAACTGGATGTTATTTTAGCTTTTGCTCGCCTCTTCATTCTTTCGGGAGGCATTTCTCCGCTCTTCTTCAGTAGCATATTGGGCACCTATCAACCTGGGAAGTTCATCTTTTGGTGTCATATCTTTTTGCTGTTTCATGCTGCTCAAGGCAAGAATGCTGAAGTGGTTTGCCATTCTCTTCTCCAGTGGCCCATGTTTTGTCAGAACTCTCCACCATGACCCATCCATCTTGGGTGGCCCTACATGACATTGACTCATAGCCTCATTGAGTTAGACAAGGCTGTGGTCCATGTGATTAGTCTGACTAGTTTTCTGTTACTGTGGTTTTCATTCTGTCTACCCTCTGAGAGATAAGGATAAGAGGCTTATGGAAGATTCCTGATGGGAGAGACTGACTGAGGGGGAAACTGGGTCCTGTTCTGATGGGAGGAGCCATGCTCAGTAAATCTTTAATCCAACTTTCTATTGATGGGTGGGGCTGTGTTCCCTCTCTGTTGCTTGATCTGAGGCCAAACTATGGTGGAGGTGGTGAAGATAATGGTGACCTCCTTCAAAAGGTCCCATGCATGCATTGCTGCACTCAGTGCCCCCGACCCTGCAGCAGGCTGCTGCTGACCCACACCTCCGCCAGAGACTCCTGCACACTTGCAGGCAAGTCTGGGTCAGTCTCTTGTGGGGTCACTGCTCCTTTCTCCTGGGTGCTGGTGCACACAAGGTTTTGTTTATGCCCTTCAAGAATCTGTTTTGCATCCTGTGTACATTCTGGCAGCTCTATGGGGGGGGGGGTGTTAATGGCAACCTCCCCCAGGAGGGCTTATGTCACATCAGGTCTGCTGCACTCAGAGCCCCTCCCCATGTGTCGGGCCACTGCTGACCCTTACTTTCCCAGGAGACACTGAAACACTCAAAGGCAGGTCTGGCTCAGCCTGTGGGGTCTTCTGGAGTGCACAAAGTTTTGGCGAGTATGGGATTTGATTATAAACATAATTTCAACCCTCTTACCATCTTGCTGAGGCTTCTTCTTTGCCCTTGGATGTGGGGTATCTTTTTTTGGTGGGATCCAACATTTTTCTGTTGATGGTTGTTCAGCAGCGAGTTTTAATTTTGGAGTTCTCACAGGAGAAGATGAGTGCACATTCTTCAACCCCGCTGTAGTCTAAGATAAAATTTTTTTAATTTCCTATTCCTATGAACATGTGAACTCTGGAAAGATTTCAGTAAGAAAGAAACCCATAACTTTCAATAAAAGATTCAGCATTCACGTAAGCTACACTGAATAGAGTCGATAAGAAGCAGATGTACAAGTGTGGTTTTTAAACCACAGAAATAAATTTGACAAGAGTTATGTCTGGGATGCTGGATTAAAGTTTCAGAGAAACTTTTCTTTTATTGTTTGACTTATTTTTTAAACCATATGAGTAAGCTGCATTTTTATTTAAATAAAATACTATGCTTGAAATAGAGCATATCAGTGTATATTTGCTTTCAAATAATAAGAGAGCTGAAAGGGACACTGAAAAATCATCTGGTCTATCCAGCATCCATTAACTGGCAGGTGGTTTTTCAGATATTTCTTGAATCTTAATAATGGAGACAAATGAAAATGATCAGACCCGCTGAAATAAGATATGAATTAGATAAAGTGGAGGCTTCCACTGGAGCCAGTTAAAAGCTTTAAAAGAGAACGAAACACCAATCTTCCAGAAGCATCGTGACACTCTAGATGGAACCAGAGAAAATATTCCCTGGAGGAAACTAGACTGGAGTAGAAGAAAGCTGACTGAGGTTCAGAGACAGGCAGTAGAGGCTAGCCTCAGTATAAAGCGTGGAGTCTGAAAATGGACAGACTTAGCCTTCTAAAAGAGCTGCATTCCTTTCCAGTTGGGTAGCTTGGACAAGAGGTTTATTTTTCTTTCTTTTCTGATCAAAGAATATAAATATAAATTGTAGCTGAGGATTGATGAGCAGATCAAATAAGCCTATGAAATGCTAACCATTATGACTTAACAATAACAGTGACGTAATCCCAGGGATGGAGGAGCCTGGTGGGCTGCTGTCTATGGGGTCGCGCAGAGTCAGACACGACTGAAGTGACTTAGCAGCAGCAGCAGTAAGCATGCCCAAATAATTTAAAATTTAAGTTTTTAACATTTTTACTAATTACCAGGTTAGGTTAACCTCAGATATGCAGATAACACCACCCTTATGGCAGAAAGCAAAGAAGAACTAAAGTGCCTCTTGATGAAACTGAAAGAAGAGAGTGAAAAAATTGGCTTAAAGCCCAACATTCAGAAAACTAAGATCACGGCATCCAGTCCCATCACTTCAGGGCAAATAGATGGGGTAGAAATGTAAACAGTGACAGACTTTATTTTGGGGAGGGCTCCAAAATTACTGTAGATGGTGACTACAGCCATGAAATTAAAAGATGCTTGCTTCTAGGAAGAAAAGCTATGATCAACCTAGACAGCATATTAAAAAGTAGGGACATTACTTTGCTAATGAATGTCCATATTGTCAAGGCCATGGTTTCTGTAGTAGTCATGTATGGATGTGTAGTTGGACCATAAAGAAAGCTGAGTGCCAAAGAACTGCTGCTTTTGAACTCTGGTGTTGCAGAAGACTCTTGAGAGTCACTTGGACTGCAAGGAGATCCAACCAGTCCATCCTAAAGGAAATCAGTCCTAAATATTCACTGAAACATATGATGCTGAAGTTAAAGCTCCAATACTTTGGCAACCTGCTGCAAAGAACTGACTCATTGGAAAACACCCTGTTGCTGGGCAAGGTTGAAGGGGAGAAGGGGATGACAGATGATGAGATGGTTGGATGGCATCACCAATTCAATGGATATGAGTTTGAGCAAGCTTTGGGAGTTGGTGATGGACAAGGAAGCCTAGCTTGTTGCAGTGCATGGAGTCACAAAGAATTGGACACAACTGAGAAACTGAAAGGAACTGTACTGAACGGAGCCAATTTAGCCAGAGAAAATCTAAGTTAATTCTGTAGTTACAGAGGTCTCATAGATTAGGGGCTTAAGGAGTGATCAAAGCAGGCAGCTTTTATGCTTTTTATACAAAGAAACAATAAATTTGTGAGGATCTGATAAGACAAACTTAGGTCTGGATGCCAGTTAGAGAAGTAGCTAAACAGAGTTCAGGTTTGGGGTGGTAAATTAGTAAGGAAGGAACAACTTTTACACATTCAGGCTTGCTGGCCCTGAAGCCCCTATATCTGATGATAAGATTTTCTCTCTTCCTCCTGGTGCAGGGAGAGTATCTTTCAAATTCAAGATGCATTTCTTGCTTTCAGGTGATGGAGGGAGGATCTTCTTCCACTCACTGTTTCTCAAGTAACTTTAATTCAAAATAATCATTATGCCATTGTAGCATGTGTGGGGGCACCCACCCCGAGCCCTGGGCATCCCTCATTGCTCAGTGAGTAAAGAATCTGCCTGCAATTCAGGAGACCCGGGTTCAGTTCTTGAGTTGGGAAGATCCCCTGGAGAAAGAAATGGCAACACACTCCTGTATTCTTGCCTGGAAAATGCCACCAAGAGAGGTGCCTGGTGGGCTACAGTCAATGGAATCACAAGAGTTGGACATGATTTAGTAAATAATCTATCACCACCCTGAACCCCAACAACAACCCAAGACATTTTAAAACATAGTTTCATTTGGCTAAGTTCATTAAAGTGATTCATTATGTTATTTTCCATTTCTCCCAAAACAGTATATTTTCTGTCTTCTACTTATATGTACTTTATCATATAATCCTGAGCCATCTTTAATTTTAACATTCTTAAGTATAACATTAATATGTATCACTTTCATAATTCATGCATTCATGTCCATTCTGATTATATATTTATTGACCAATGCGTCACTTTGTGTCATTCAATTTTCAGACAATTTTCTTCTGAAGCTTTTCCTGACTACATAAATTTATATTAAATCATTACAACATTAACTATTCACTCCCCATGTTTTCCTTGCTCCTTGTATCTTGAGAGCTAATTGCCAACTTTTTTCACCTGCAATAACATACACTGTCCTACTTTATATTAATAGAATATATTAATAGAATAGGCACTGTGATTATTATTGTCAACAGTCTCATCATGAATATTCATTGGAAGGATTGATGTTGAAGCTGAAGCTCCAATACTTTGGCCACCTGATGCAAAGAGCTGACTCATTAGAAAAGACCCTGACGCTGGGAAAGATTGAAGACAGGAGGAGAAGGGGACAACTGAGGAGGATATTATTGGGTGACATCACCGACTCAATGGACACGAGTTTGAGCGAGCTCCAGAAGATGGTGAAGGACAGGGAAATATGGCTTGCTGCAGTCCATGGGGGTCACAAAGAATCAGACACAACTGAATGACTGAACAACAACAGCAGCGACATTAAAAACAAGCCTCTTATCCCTGATAAGGGAAGAGTATTTCACTTAAGTATTCATCAGACTGCTATCAATCCTCTATGATACAAGCAGACATATCTCTTTTGAGGGTTGTTATAGCATAACAACCTAGTTCAGATAGATGATTAATATTAATTACATAAATAAATGTATAAATGATAAAAACAAATGCCCAATGCATAATCCATACAATGAATCCAGTATTGCCTATTGATTATAAATGAAAGATGCATATAATAACTCCAAAGACCCTGCTAATTAAATTCAAAGTTTCTAAGTTTATGATATTTGATAGAGGACATAAATAAAAGCAGAGGAGGGAGGAGGGAGGAGGGAAAAAGAAAAGTAGATAGAGTCAGTAAATGAAAATGCAGCCCAGCAGACAAACTGATAGAAGCCTTAGAGACTGTGAGTAGAGAACCCAGCTAAGAGTGCCTGCAATCATCAGAGTCTTGGATATGAATGAACTTGTTATTTAGGATCATCTCAGAAACAAGTACATTGGACTGGGTTTGTGGACAAGACCGCATTGTACATAGGTCCCAGGGTGAAGACTCAGATATCTGTGAGTTGTCCAGATATCTTAGAGAATATGAAAGTAACTAAGTGCTCAGCCAATTACATTCTTATGATAGATACAATACAGCCTTCTGCTGCCCTCACTTTAAAGAGACTTTTCTCAACACTTCATTTTTTTTGCTATGCTACTAAATGCCTAATAATGCACATATTATTAGAGACAATTGGTCAATGTCAATGCTCTTTATGACTCTGAAAGTCTATCTTACATTCATTGACAATATTTCAGAAATTAAATATTTCTAGAAATTTTAAACTTAATATGGAAGTTCTGAAAACTTAATTATTTTCTCCTCAATCTTCTCTGAAATAATGGTCATCACACAATCATAAATGGACATTTGGTTTATGAGGAAGTTGTAACAATCTTACCATTTTATTTTTCTGAATAAAACTTACAAATTCTTTTTACCTGAATCATAAGCATTTGGGGTGAATAATATTGGTGGAGTGTGAACAAAAACTGCTTCAGGATTTGTTTGCCTCATTTTATCATCAAGTTTTCTTCTTTGCACGGGTGATGGAATGAGCAGAAGACACACTATTCTTTCAAAGAATTTTTTTCTTTCTCTGCCATAGGCTTTATGAGCTGAGTTCCTTCTCCTTTCAGATTACCACTGATTTAAAGGCTTTTCATAGTCACCATTATTCTTTCAAAGTTCACCCAGTGAATTTACATGAAAAATAGTACCTTTGTAAAATAAACCATATATTATAAACATATTAAGGAAAATGTGTTAAATGGGTTTATAAATGCAAAATGTGTGTTAGGGATTTCAAAAGCTCATTCAAGATATCCTTTGAAATATTTTCTTCAATTGGCGGCACTTTCAAAGGACCACTCAGTTTCTGTGGTTTACAATTAATAAAACTGAATTTCATTCATTTTAAATTTTAAAGAAATGTTGTTAAAACCTTGATGCACATAAAAAACAATTTATTACAAATAAATAGCTAGGTTTTGTGAAGGACAACAGAAGGAGTGAACAAATCATTATTTTATGCTTATCTGGAACTATTTGTGCAGAAAGTGAAATTTTAAGTGTTAGTCACTCAGTCGTGTCCTACTCTTTGTGATCCCGTGGACTGTAGCCCTCCAGGCTCCTCTGCTCATGGGATTCTTCTGGCAAGCATAGTGGAATGGATTGCCATTCCCTTCTCCAGGGGATTTTCCTGACTCAGGAATCAAACACCAGTCTCCCTACACTGTAGGTGAATTCTTTACCATCTGAGCCACCAGGGAAGCCCCCTTATAATTGACATCCATGTCTACTCAGCAAAAGAATTTTTCTGGTTTGGGGTAAATGTGCTAGAATATGACTAAGTATCCAGGCAGACAGCAATTAGTGTGTGTGGACAGAAATCAAGAGGTCAGCCTAAAGGCATACCACTTAAGAACACTTAAGAGTAACATGTAATCACAGAAAAATACACAGATGCAATAAATGTAATGAAAGATGGAACACTGCTCAAGGGTTAGAAACATCTATTTGAAATGAAATTTCAAACGGAATTTCAAATGGAATTTCAGAGTCTGTGAGACAAATTCAAAAACAACTCCAACTTAAAAATGTGGGAGCAAGAGGCAAAGAGGCAGCTATGAAACTATGAGAATCTTCACCCAGATAGTCTAACACACTGGGTATCAGACCTATAATGCATCAGTTCAGCTTTATTAGGAAATTCTATTAATACTTGGCAAGTTGCTGAAAAAGTGCACAAAGTTATGAGAGTAAAAAGTATACTACTAACAACTAACCGTTATTCTGTGGTTTATTAAAATATTTGATTGGTTTTGGTTTCTGCATGTTCAACTGTGCCTGACTCTATGCCATGCTAGAGGCTGTAGCCTGCCAAGCTCCTCAGCCTGTGAGACAGTCCCAGCAAGCATACCTGAGCGGGTTGCCATTTCCTCCACCGGGGCATCTTTCTGACCCAGTGATCAAAGCACATCTCCAGGGGCTCTGGCACTGGCAGGCAGATTCTTTACCCCTGGAGCCACCTGGGAAGACCTTACCAGTTCTGTTAAAAGCAGAACGGAAACCAGCAGACACGAAGGATCCCCTAGTGAATTCGTCATTCTCTATAGTAGATTGCTGTGTATATGAAACAGTTTTATTGCTTATGTGTCATATCATATTTATTAATATAACTATATACTTTATGTGTAAGTCCAAATATATGTATACATGTTTGTAAACATATATCTATATTAGTCACTCAGTCGTGTCTGACTGTAGCCTGCCAGGCCCCTCTGTTCATGGGATTTTCCAGGCAGGAATACTGGAGTGGGGTGCCATTCCCTTCTCCAGGGGATCTTCCTGGCCCAGGAATCAAACCCAGATCTCTGCATTGCAGGCAGATTCTTTACCATCTAAGCTACCAGGAAAGCCTCTAAGGAAATACAATATTAATGTCAGTGGTATATAAATATACTTTACACATCCTGTGAAACATGCTCTCATATGAAATAAGTATACCTGTTTTCACAAAATGAAAGCTCAGCAGGGTTGGGCCTGGTTAGTACTCCAATGAGAGATTCTTCAACTCGATGATAAATATAGAGGATTACATTGCTCCCCTTAAGTTTTCAAACTGACTCAGAACGTTAAACAGGACAACAGTTCAAAGGTCATAGTAGACCTTCTCAAGTAAAACAAAGGTAACCCCAAAACAACAGATGTAACTTACCAAAAATCATATGTTAATTTTATTTCAGGTTCCTGAAACATAGAAATACAAAAGTGGGCACAGTACAATTTTGAGGAAGAGAAAGAAAAAAATAATTTGGCAGATCACTATCATGTTAAAAATGGTTGTCAGGATAGGGGAAATCTGTGTAAAGTTTTCATAAAAGCCAACTCAAAGGATTTTGAATTTAGGAGCAAAACACCAGAAGCAATTAAATCCTGCATCTTGTCTTCTAAACAAACAAAAAATCTGAGTCTAGAAAACAGATAAATCATAAATGATTGCCTACTTTATCATCATATTTAACCATCAAATTCCTTACCTGGTTAGCTCTATAAGCATTCAATGCTCATATACAACTTCAAATAAAATCCTTGTCTCATACAATTTTTATAAACTCTAGTGGCTTCCCACTGTATCAAACAGAATCCAAACTCCTTACCCCGAAACAACATTCTCCAAGATTTCCCTGCCGGCATCTCCACATGTTTCCCCCACCCCCCGCCTCGCCCCCACCAAGCACATGGTACCCACTGCTAGAAACTTGTTTCTATCCTCATGTGAGTCACTTGCTCTTCTCTCTGCCTGGAGAACAGGGAAACTATTTTTTTGCCTGGCACATTCTTTAACATCATTCATGCATCGGTGGAAATGTGACCACAGCTTTCCACACAATCCAATGATGGTCACTCACAACTCACCTTGACCACCTTTACTTTATTATCTTATTTCCCTCATAGAAAACACAAACATCTAAAATTACAGCATGGTTGTTTGCTGGCTCAGTATCCATTGTCTAACTTCCGCTTCCAGAAGAAAATCTCCACAAGAACAGTTGGTTTATCTCTTGTGTACACCGTCATGTCTCCAGTGTCTAAAACAGACCTTGGCCCAGAACAAAATGCAAATATTTACTGAATGAATAAATTACTGTATTTCTGAACTACATGCATCTCAAGGTATTTAATAAGATTGTCAGGAAAGGAATAAGATAGAATCAGATACCTAAAGTATAAACTATGTTAATCTAAGAGAATAAATAGTTTTAGAAAAGTACAAAGTTCTAAATAATAGCCACACTCTTTCACGTTTAAATTGGATGCACCAAACACGATAGAAGCACCAAGTAATGATGCTGTGATCACAGCCTCAGCTCATGCTAGTTGGTGGGGAAGAATAATAAATCAGCAGTATTACCTACAGGACTCCAATCAATTAGACTTAATTAGTTACTAGTTGTGGTGTTATATTTAACATTTGGCCAAGGGGTCATTTCATCATCTCATATGTTTGTAAGTAACAGTGAAGACAGAGATTAGGGATAAGAAGCAAAGGAATCTTAACAGCTTTAAAGGGATTGTCTTCTTTGCTATTCCATACAATATTCATAAGAACAGCTACTATTTATTGAGCCCAATACTATACTAAATCTTCTATATAGACATTCCCCTTTAATTTTTACAGCAGCCTGAGAGGTAACCTTGTGAACTCTGTCTTTAAGACAATAAGCCAAAGCTCATAGAGGTTAATTCACTGTACCTACAGTTAGTGGGTGGTGGAACTGGGAGGTAAGCATCTCTTGTCTGGCTTGCACAAATTAAACCACGAGTTCTCCATGTTGAAGGGACTCCGTGAATATGTATCCTTAAGTACCCTGTGCCCCTGATCTTGTGGGAGAATTCCCTCCTCTTCCTTTCATCTGGCACCTGGTGCCTCAGTTTCTAAAAACTCACTCCAAGCCTGCACCTACCAGTATAAACTAGATTCTTTACCCTGATACAGAGACGACATTCTCAAATCTTAGTAGAGAAGACTTGTCTTCATTCCTGTTTTGATTTTCTACCTGTTAACATCATTCTCCAAGATAAGGTTCGCATTTAGTCTTGGAATGAAGAAGGGGAAAGTGGGCAATATAATCATAATAATGTTAGAATTGATAAATTGTGGTATATCTATTTATTTTGAATTTTCCAAATGTATCAAACACCTACAGTGCCAAAATATACTACATGGCAACAGAGACAATACTCAATATAGATGCTTCCTTATGCACTCAACCTGGACCCATAGCAGAAACTGCTCGTGAATCCTGACATTATTTTCTTCTGAACGCACAGAGCTCTTGGCTTCAGGATCCTTATAACCTCCCCAAGAAGCTGCCATCAGTGATTCAGCACTGTCGTGAGGAATGAAACCAATATGCCAAATCTTTGGGTAGAGGAAATGAAAGTTAACCAGGATTTGAAGAAAGAATTAGATTCCAAATTGCAAAACTGGCATATAAATTATTGGAGAAGGAAATGGCAGCCCAGTCCCACGTTCTTGCCTGGAGAATCCCAGGGACGGAGGAGCCTGGTGGGCTGCCATCTATGGGGTCGCACAGAGTCGGCATATAAATTGCTAGGCAGCCAGCGTAATGCTGGGGCCTTGCTTCTGTTTTTTTTTTTTTTTTAATTTTAGCTTTTAAGTCTGACTTATTCCCTCACATAAGCATCTCACTCCATTAACCTATAGCTATACGTGTTTCTGGAAATTCAGAGGAATGCTTTCCTGGTATAGAGGGTCATAAAACATCCAGACCAGTGACAAGATAATCAGTAACTGCTCCAACTTATCAAGGAAAAAACACCAGGTAGACCAGTAAACATACATCTTAAACATATATCTAGTCCTTAAACAATAGACTGAGGTGATGAGAAAGAGTTGCAGGCTGGTGGCTCAATGTCTAAGAAAATCCAAGGACTAGGGAATCAAAAAGCCATAAAAACGACACGCTGAACACTGTGGTATTTAAACTTGATTGTTCAAAAATTATATATATTGGGGCCCCAAGCCAACCAAAAAGAACAGATTATTCAGATCAGTTCAGTTCAGTCGCTCTACTGCTGCTGCTGCTGCTAAGTCGCTTCAGTCGTGTCCAACTCTGTGCGACCGCATAGAGGGCAGCCCACCAGGCTCCGCTGTCCCTGGGATTCAACAGGCAAGAATGCTGAAGTGGGCTGCCATTTCTTTCTCCAATGCATGAAAGTGAAAAATGAAAGTGAAAGTGAAGTCCTGTCTGACTCCTAGCGACCCCATGGACTGCAGCCTACCAGGCTCCTCTATCCATAGGATTTTCCAGGCAAGAGT